>JAODAL010007847.1:0-122142 GCA_025379985.1 Phyllomedusa bahiana | reverse complement strand
CATTTCAACTCTGCGTGCGCGGCCTGTGACATCCCCTCCCCTGTGCCGGGAAGATGCAGGAAGGGGGGGAGGCCGGGGACAGCGGGGAGGCGGAGCTCGAGGGGTCGGGAAGTTTTTGTTTGTTTTGTTTTTTATTACCTGCCTATCCTCCCTATACCTGCCCCACCCCAAATTCCCTTACCCTATACCCCCATCCCAGCATATTCCCTGTTTAAAACCCTACCTATACCTCCCTATCCCTCCTATAAAACCTAACCCCGCCTATCCGCCTTTTACCCTACTATACCCAGCTATACCCCATATACTACCTTTAAACTTTTCCCCTGCTTTACCTGCCATGGACTTTAAACTGCCTATGGGGGACAAAAACCGCCTTGGGGGAAATAACCTCCTATAACTCCCTGTGGGGCTATACCTCCCTATACCTCCCCTTTGGGGGACATTTTATCTCCCTATGTAATTTTTTTGGGTATCCATTTTTATTTTTGATATTTACCAGAAACCGTGCTTTTTCCCACCCTTGGCTTTACTCGAGTCAATAAGCTTTCCTTTTTTTGGGGCAAAAGTGGGGCCTCGGTTATCCCGGGTGGGCTTATCTCGAGTTATCGGCTTCAACTTTTTTTCATTTAGTAATGTATAGCAGATCCTATATACTCCTGTTGCAATACTTTAAACTATAACCTAGGGGCAAAAAAGTAAGTTTTTAGACCTAAACGGTTATACATGTGGCCCTTGTGTCCTATAAACAGGCTGCGTCAGGGCACACACATGGGCCTGACAGCCCTTTCATACAAAGCCGGAGCTACTCTAGGGGGGGTCTGACTTATGGGGTATTCCCCCGCACCCCGGGGCAGGGGGGAAACCCGGGACCAAAAGGCGGGGAAATTTTCCTTTTTATTACGGGGCTTTACGGACCACAGCAATCAAAGGGTTAGACGCCAGGGATCAGAGGCTTCCCCCGGTTCCTATCGCTCACAGAGACTGCTCTAGGAACTGAGCTGTTAACTATATTACTGGGAGCTGCAGACCCCCTGTGAAGGCAGCAACGTCTTTTGGTGTCACAGCCAATGGAGAACACTGCCTCCAAAAGACAGTGGGCAGCTGTTAAGGGGTTAACCACTAAACAGGGCTTTGGACTTCTCTGCTGAAACCTCCTTATTTCTCCCATAAATGCAGTCAATTTTAAGAGCTGTTGGACTCTGGTGTGATACTGAAAAATCTGGCAGATGATGTAGTCGTACAGAGTTCCATTGTGACGGCAAAAAAGGAGAAGGTCAGGGCAGGCAGCAATAAAGGAGACTAGGCAGAAATGTAGACAGGTCAGAAGCAAGTAATCACCATCTACATAAGACTCATTAGTTCACTAAACATGTGGAACCTATTGCTCAGGTCAAGGGTGGAACTGTGTTCCTCTAGTGCAGACATAGTAGGGAGATGCTAAACAGCGGCACTTGCTGACCCATAACATACAAGGACCAGCAGATGTGATCGAGAGAACCAGGATCAGTACAGGATAAGTAATGTATGTACACCAGAGATTGCAAACCAGCATAAGAAAGTGAGTGCAGACTGGAGTATAATACAGGATGTAACTCAGGGTCAGTACAGCAAAGTAATGAAGTACACAGTGACTGCCCCACAGAATAGTGAGTGCAAGCTCTGGAGGATAATACAGAATGTAAACTCAGATCAGTACAGGATAAGTTAATGTAATGTACAACAGTGACTGCACCAGCGAGGAATATGAGTGCAGCACTGGAGATAATACAGACTGTAACTCAGGATCAGTACAGGATAATAATGTATGTACAATGACGCCACCAGCAGTATAGTGAGTGCAGCTCAGAAGGATAATACAGATGTAAACTCAGATCAAGTACAGGAATAAGTAATGATTAAACACAGTAGGACTGCCCAGCAAATAAGTGAGCCGCTGCTCTGGAGTATAATACAGGATTAACTCAGGATCAGTACAGGATAAGTAAGTAGGTACACTGACTGCACCACAGAATAGTGAGCCAGCTCTGGAGGATAATACACGAAATGTAACTCAGATCCAGTACAGATAATAATGTATGGACAATGACAGCACCAGCAGAATAGTGAGTGCAGCTTTCTGGAGGATAATACAGGATATAACTCAGGGTCAGTACAGAATAAGTAATGTATCGTACAGTGACCTGCACCAGCAGAATAGTGAGTGCAAGCTCTGAGATAATACAGGAAGTAACCTCAGGATCAGTAACAGGATAAGTCATGTATTGTACAGTGGCTGCACCAGCAGAATAGTGAGCGCAGCTCAGAGATAATAGCAGGATGTAACTCGGGATCAGTACAGGATAATAATGTATATATACAGTAACTGCACCAGCAGTATAGTGAGAGTGCAGCTCTGGAGCATAGAACCGGATGAAACTCAGGATCAGTACAGGATAAGTAATGTATGTATACCCAGTGACTAACCAGCAGAATAGTGAGTGCAGCTCTGGGGAAAATACAGATGTAACTCAGATCTGTACAGGATAAGTAATGTATGTACAGTGACTGAACCACAAATAGTGAGAGCAGCTCCGGGAGGATAGTACAGGATTGTAACTCAGGATCAGTACAGGATAAGTAATGTATGTATAGTGACTGCACCAGCAGAATAAGTGAGTCGCAGCTCTGGAATATAAATACAGGATGTAACGCAGGATCAGTACAGGATAAGTAACTGTATGTACTCAGAGACTGCACCACAGAATAGTGAGCGCTAGCTCTGAGTATAATACAGATGTAACTCAGGATCAGTACAGGATAAGTAATGTATGTACACAGTGAAGCACCTGCAGAATAGTGAGTGCAGCTCTGGAGGATAATACAGATATAACTCAGGATCAGTACAGGATAAGTAATGTATGTTCAGGTGACTGCACCAGCAGAAATAGTGAGTGCAGCTCTGGAGGAAATAAACAGGAGTATCTCAGATCAGTACAGGATAAGTAATTCTATGTACACAGTACTGACCACAGAATAGTGAGTGCAGATCTGGAGTATAATACAAGGATGTAAACTCAGGAGCAGTACAGATAAGTACTGTAAAGTACATGACTGCACCAGCAAAATAGTGATTGCAGCTCTGGAGGATTAATACTGGATAAAACTCAGGATCAGTACAGGATAAGTAATGTATGTACAGTGACTGCACCAGCAGAATATGAGTGCAGCTATGAGTATAACACAGGATGTAACTCAGGATCAGTAAAGATAAGTAATGTATGGTACAGTGACTGCACCAGCAGAATAGTGAGTGCAGCTCTGGAGCAAAAATACAGGATGTAACTCGGATCGTACAGGTAAGTATGTATGTACACAGTGACTGCACCAGCAGAATATGAGTGCAGCTCTGGAGTATAAATACAGGATGTAACTCAGGATCAGTATCAGGACGTTTAAGTACTCGTATGTACAAGGACCTGCACCAGGCAGAATAGTAAGTGCAAGCCTGGAGCAAAATACAGGATGTAACTCAGGATCATACAGGATTAAGTTAATTATTACTCAGAGACTGCACCAGCAGAATAGTGAGTGCAGGCTCTGGGGTATAATACAGGATTTAACTCAGGATCAGTACAGGAATAAGTAATGTATGTATCACTAGTGACGCACCACAGAATAGTGGAGTGCAGCTCTGGATGTAATAATACAGGATGTTAACTCCGAGGATCAGTACAGGATAAGTAATGTATTACAGTGGACTGCCCACAGAATAGTGAGCAGCGGCTACTGAAGATAATAACAGGATGTACCTCAGGATCAATACAGATAAGTAATGTAAGTACAGTGACTGCACCAGCAAATAGTGAGTGCAGCTCTGGAGGATAATATACAGGATGATAACTCAGGATCAGTACAGGATAAGTAATGTATGAACCAGTGGACTGTCACCAGCAAATAGTGAGTGCAGCTCTGGAGTAGAATATAGGATGTAACTCAGGAATCATACAGGATACGTAATGTATGTACAGGGTGACTGCACCAGCAAATAAGTAAGTGCAGCTATGGATTATAATAGAGGATGTAACTCGGATCAGTACGGGAGGATAAGTAAAAATGTATGTACATGACTGCACCAGCAGAATAGTGAGTGCAAGCTCTGAGGATAATAACAGGCTGTAACTCAGGATCAGTACAGGATAAGTAATGTATGTACAGTGACTTCACCAGCAGAATAGTGAGTGCAGCTCTGGGGTATAGAACAGGATGAGTAATAAGATGTATGTACAGAGTGACTCAGCTTTTTAGGTGAATCTTTGAGGAGTTGTATATCCCTTTAACAATGAAGGTAATGTCACAGTCAGTGGATATTAGAACTAATTGGAATCTAGAACCATTAGATTTCGCACCATAAGAATCTGCTGAGGAGGAAGTATGTAAATCTGCTCAGCGCCGCACAATACCTGGAATCAGCACAACTCAGAGGCGCCGATGTAATGTATGTAATAGGATTTGCTGGATGTATGTCGGTGTTGCCGGCAGTTATTAGGGATGCCTGAGGTGGCGCAGGCAGCAGATAATCACTGTGCGCTTATTTACTCTATATCTGGCTGCTGACTCCGGAACAGCAACACCAAGCTTTCCCGCCAATCACTAAATCCCGGATTTGGGGAGCTGGATAAACGAGCCCCGTGAGAATCAGAGCTGCCCCCCGATGAGCTCACATTTGTGGAGCATGCACGGATTATATAATCACTACAACTATTAAATTAGGTAATTATTACCTAAACCTGAATCTCCATAAGACCCCGAGTGTCAGCGTCATTATCCTGCCCCCAAGTGTAGCGTCATTATCCACACCACTTCCCCCAAGTGTCAGCGTCTTATCCTGTCCTACCCAAGTGTCAGCGTCATTATCCATCCCCGCAAGTGTCATCGTCCATTATCCTGTCCCCAAGTGTCACGTCATTAATCCTTCCCCCAAGTGTCAGCCTCATTTATCCTGTCCCCCAAGTGTCAGGGTCATTATCCTTACCCCCAAGTGTCAGCACATTATCTGCACCCCAATGTTCAGTGTCATTCTACCTCCCCCCAAGTGTCAGCGTCATTATCCTGTCCCCCCCCAGTCAGCGTCATTATCCTGTTCCCCCAAGTGTCAGTGTCATTATCCCTGCACCCAAGTGGTCAGCGATCAGTATCCTGCCCCCAAGTGTCAGCGTCATATCCTGCCCCCCAAAGTGTCAGAGTCACAATCCGCCCCAAGTGTCCAGTGCCACTATCCTGCACCCAAGTGTCAGCGTCAGTAAATCCTGCCCCCCCAAGTGTCAGCGTCACTATCCTGCCCCCCAAGTGTCAGTGTCATTATCCTGCCTCCAGTGCAGTATATTATCCTTTCCCCAAGTATCAAGTGTCATTATCCTGCCCCCAAGAGTCAGCGTCATTAATCTTTCTCCCCAGTATCAGCTTATTATCCTGCCCCCCAATGTCAGCGTCATGACCTGCCCCCCAAGAGAACAGTGTCATTATCTGCCCCCAAGTGGTCACTCATTATCCAGCCCCCAAGTGTCAGCGTCATTATCCATCCCCCAAGTGTCAGCGTCATATCCATCCCCCAAGTGTCCAGTGTCCATTACCTGCCCCAAGTGTCGGCTATTATCCGCCCCCCAATTGTCAGCCTCATTACCTGGCCCCCAAGTGTCATGCTCATTGTCCTGCCCCCCAAGTGTCAGTGTCATTATCCTGCCCCCCAAGTGTCAGTGTCATTATCTACAGTCTACAATGGTCTCATGCACTTATTTTTGTCACTTTTTGCTAAACTGCGACATGCATCTAAATGGTAATAACTTTGTCTCAGGAGAAAACCTGACCCTTCCTTTCCTGCGTCTCCAGTCTCCTTCACTGCTGTTAATAAAGGAAGTTTCATAACGTCTCTGATCCACAGAAAACTTTTCCTAATTGGAGATTACATTTCTTTCAGCCGCAGTTAGCGACCTCTTGTTATCTATGGGGACCACAAAGAGAAGAAACTGTCACAAAGCTTCATTTATGGACCATTAACGTACGAAGAGAAGAGACTCAGACGCCTTCTCTCCTCAGTCTTTTCTTATTTTAAGAAAATAAACCTAATTTATGGCCTTTACCCCTCAAAACTCTGAACTTTCATTTGCCCTTATTCATTTAATTGCCCTTCTCTGCACTTTGTACAGTTAGCGAGGTACCAATGAGGCTCCCAGACACCAAAACATTGTGAGGAAACCTCACTTCAACTCACCATAAAATAAACCCTATATATCACAGAGCTCAACTCCTCCCCTCTAACAGATAACGCCTATATATCATAGAGAGCTCAGCTCTTCTCCTCTATCATATAACCCTCATAATATCCCAGAGCTCCGCTCCTCTATCATATAACCCTATATATCAAGCTCAGCTCATTCCTCTATCATATAAACCCTCTTTAAATTCACAGAGCTCAGCTCCTCTCCCTCTATCATATAACCCTATATATCCCAAGCTCCGCTTCTCTCCCTCTTAACACATAACCCTATATATCACAGAGCTCCAGCTCTCTCCTCTATCATATAACCCCTATATATCACAGAGCTCAGCTCCTCTCCCTCTATCATATAACCCTATATATCACAGAGCTCAGCTTCTTCTCCTCTATCATATAACCCTTTATATCACAGAGCTCAGCTCCTCTATCATATAACCCTATATACATAGCTCAGCTTCTCTCCTCTATCATATCACCCTATATATACACAGAGCTCAGCTCCTCTCCCGTCTATCATATAACCCTATATATCACAGAGCTCAGCTTCTCTGCTCTACACACCATCACCTATATATCACAAGAGCTCACTTCTCTCCTCTATCATATAACCCATTATATCCAGAGCTCAGCTCCTCTATCATATAAACCCTTTATATCACAGAAGCTCAGCACATCTATCATATAACCCTATATTCAGAGCTCAGCTTCTTCTCCTCTATAATATAACCCCTATATAACACAGAGCCAGCTCCTCTCCCTCTATCATATAACCCTAATATCACAGAGCTCAGCTTCTCTCCTCTATCACATCAACCTATATACACAGAGCTCACCTTCTCTCCTCTATCATATAACCCTATATTATCACAGAGCTCAGCTCCTCTTGCCCTCTATCACATAACCCTATATATCACAGAGCTCCAACCTTCTCCTCCCTCTATCTATAACCCTATAAATCACAGAGCTCACCTTCTGCCCCTCTATCATATAACCATATATCACAGGCTCACTCTTCTCAGTCCCTCTATCATATAACACAAACTTCGACAGAGACAACACCAACTCGCATAATCATTCCTCTTCTTTATATCGCGGAGACCACACGATAATGATGAGCAGAAAATAACATTCCATTGACTTTACTGAAAGCCCGTGAGCTTCATGACCACGGGGTAATCGGGTGCGGGTGGGTCATACACTCTCCCCGTCAATGAATCAGAGTTGTTAGCTTGTTGGCTATGTCTTTCTCTAGAGACATCCTGTGTCCCTCCAGGTTCCTGAGAGACTGCTCGGCCTCCTCCAGCTTCCTGTTTGAGGAACTCCGAAACCGACGCCGTCAAGCTCTCCGACATCACTGACCAGCCCTGGGGGGAAACACAGCAGTCCCATGGTTATCCATGACGGGATGATCCCAAATACCAATATATATAAAAGAAGAGCATAAGAGGTCCTCTGCTTCCCCGTCCACCTCCGCGCTTCCTCGCATCCTATCCCAGTGAAGGAGGCTTTAGCGTTGAAGAAGCTCCTGCATACATCAAACGGGAGGATAGCAGGTAATGTGCACCCCTCATCCCAACTGCTTGTATCATTAATACAAGGCAACCAAAAACCCTATTCCCCAAACATCTGAACCAAATACGTTTATCTGATGTCCTCAGACACAGACATGGTTATCCAGTAATCCATGCCCTTAGTCTGCTTGTCTTCAGCAAACGTTTTGCATGCATATCTTCGGCAGCATCTTTAGAAGAGGCCTCTTTCTGGGACACAGTCATGCAGACCAATGTGATGCAGTGTGCGCGTATGGTTTGAGCACTGACATGCTAGCTCCATCCCCTGTTATTATAGAAAAATAGTCTCACATTATTATACAAAGTAAGAACAACCCAGCGGACCGTGTATGATACATGTTCTACAGTATCTTACAAAAGTAAAGTACAGCCTTCTCATTTGTAGAAAATATTTTATTATAACTGTTCATACGGACGACACAGAAGATCTGACACTGATACAATAAAAGTAAGTTCAGGGTACAGCTTCTATCACAGTGAAATTTCAGGGTGCCTCTATCCAACATAACATCAAAACACAGCATGAAGTGTAAACCACCGGCAACACAAGTCGTACACCCCTAAGTAACAACAAAAGTGAGGACACACCCTAAGTGAATGCAAGAAGTGAGGACACCTCTAAGTGAGAATGGAAAAATTGTGCCAAATTTGTATTTTTCCCTACATGGAGTCATGTGACACGTTAGTGTTGCAAGGTCTCCGAAGGTGTGAATGGGACAGTGTGTTACATTTGGTGTAATCGCTCTCATACTGGTCACTGGAAGGTCATCAATGCTCCTCTGGCAAAGAACTGTCTGAGGATCTAAAAGGAAAGAATAGTTGCTCTACATAAAGATGGCCGAAGCTAATAGGAGAAAAGATGCCAACACCCTGACACTGAGTGCAGCGCAGGGCCAATGCCCACAGAGCGGCTATAATAAACCAGTTCCACTTAGAACAGGCCCACCATAGGACGACCAAAGAAGCGAGTGCACGTACTCCAGCGTCATAATCCTTAGATGAATGCTGCCAGCATTACTGGCAGAGGTTACAGGGTTGGAGGGTCCACCCTGTCAGTGCTTAGGACTATACGCTGCAACACGCATCCACATTGGTCTGCATGGCTGTCGTCCTAGAAGGAAGTCTCTTCTAAAGTTGATGCATATGAAAGCCTACAAACAGTTTGCTGAAGAACAAGCAGACTAAGGACATGGATACTGGAACCATGTTCCTGTGGTCTGAGATCAAAAACATATTTGTTCAGGATGAATGTCAAGTGTGGTGTGGAGGCAACCAGGTGTAGGAGTACAAAGACAATGGTGATCAGCCAATATCACGCAAGGAGATGGAGTGTCTGGTTTGGGGTTGCATGAGTGCTTCGCTGTGGTAGCTACAGCTCATTGAGGGAACCATGAATGCCAACGATGTACTGTGACATCCTGAAGCAGAGCCATGACCCCTCCTTCTGGCCACAGGACAGTAATCCAACATGATTAACGACCCCTAAACACCCTCCAAGACCCCCACTGCTTGCTAAATAGAATGAAGGGGCTTGGACTGGCCAAACTCCGCCCGGACCTAAATCCTATGAGCATCTGTGGGCCTTCCTCAAACGGAAGGTGGAAGAGAGTACAAGGTCTCCTTTGCATCCACCTGCACCGTGATGTCGTCATGGAGGAGGGGAAAGGATTCCAGTGGCTGCAAACTGTGAAGCTCTATTGACCTCCAGGCCAAACAGAGTGAAGGCAGTTCTGGAAAATAATGGGCCACACAAAATATTGACACTTTGGCACAATTTGTCAATTTTCACTTATGGGTGTCCCCCCCTCACTTTTGTTTTCGCTAGGGGTGTCCTCACTTTGTTGCCAGGCGTTTAGGACATTAGAGCTGTATTGAGATTATTTTTTTGAGAGCACCCAACTTTACACTGTTATACAAGCCGTAGACTGAGACTTTTACATTGCATCAAAGTGTACAGCTCTCCAGTGTGTGACCTACGAACAGTATTACAATATCAAAATGATAGAAAAAATGTGAGGGGTGTACTTACTTTTGTGGGATACATGTTCTCCACACTGTTATTATGTCATACATCATCCTTCGGGCTGTTATCAGACAGATATAATACTCCCATCCTCCTCGCTCTAATCCCATACACTTTCCTGACTTTCGCGTTGGCGCTGAGCAGCGCATTGAGGCCCCTGGTGAGGTCTCAGCCCAGGTCAGGGACTTTACTTGGTCACCTCAAATAGAAAGTAAATTACGACCATTTTTTTTCTATATCTACTTTTCAGGACACAGAATGATTTTTAGCTTCACTGCTGGAGTAAAAGGACTTATTCACAAGAAGTTCTAACCAGGAACATGATGAGGTTCACGCCTCTGGAAGACGCCTCAAAATAAAACCAAGATGATTAGGAGACTACAGGAATCAGTCTTCAGTTCTGTTATTCCTTAACAATGTGACCATGTGTGTGGCCTGACCAGAGCCTCACCTGGCAGCAGCGCTGCAAAATCCTGCACTTCTCACATTTCCTATTTTCACTTGATTTTGAAGTTTGTGAAAAAGTTTGTGCCCATTTAGCAAACAGTGGACAACCACCGGAATAACTTTTCACTACCTGGCACTAACTTGTGGCACTAACCCCCTTTTCTACCCTAGACCACCAGGGAAGCTAGCACTAAGGCCTGGTTCACACGGCTTATTGCCGGCGTAATTGCGGGGACGGATTTCGCCCCGCAATTACGCCGGCTGCCGTGCAGTGGGGGCGGGCGGGGCCGGCAGCTCGCCGCCCCATAGACACTCATTATTCACGCGCTACACGCCGTAAAAAATGTGCATGTCACTTTCTCCCCGCCCGGCGGATTCGCCGAGCGGGAAGAGGAGACGTAATCCATAGTTCTCTATGAGAACTGTGCATTACCGTAGTTACTGGGACGGATTGGAGCCGTACTGCAGCGCAAATCCGGCGCGCAGTACGGCTCCAATCCGCTCCCAAATAAGCCATGTGAACATTGCCTAACCCCTTTTCTACCCTAGATCACCAGGGAAGCTAGCACTAACCCCTTTTCTACCCTAGATCACCAGGGAAGCTAGCACTAACCCCTTTTCTACCCTAGATCACCATGGAAGCTAGCACTAACCCCTTTTCTACCCTAGATCACCAGGGAAGCTAGCACTAACCCCTTTTCTACCCTAGATCACCAGGGAAGCTAGCACTAACCCCTTTTCTACCCTATACCACCAGGGAAGCTAGCACTAACCCCTTTTCTACCCTATACCACCAGGGAAGCTAGCACTAACCACTTTTCTACCCTAGACCACCAGGAAGCTACACTAACCTTTTCTACCCTAGATCACCAGGGAAGCTAGCACTAACCCCTTTTTCTCCCCTATAACCACCAGGGAAGCCTAGCACTAACCCCTTTTTTCCCTACCCTAATCATCAGGAAAGCTAGCACTACACCCCTTTTTCCTTACCCTATACCACCAGGGAAGCTAGCACTAACCCCTTTTCTACCCTATACCACCAGGGAAGCTAACACTAACCCCTTTTCTACCCTAGACCACCAGGGAAGCTAGCAATAATCTCTTTTCTACCCTAGACCACCAGGGAAGCTAGCACTAACCCCTTTTCTACCCTAGACCACCAGGGAAGCTAGCACTAACCCCTTTTCTACCCTAGATCACCAGGGAAGCTAGCACTAACCTCTTTTCTACCCTAGATCACCAGGGAAGCTAGCACTAACCCCTTTACTATCTTAGACCACCCGGGTGCTTGCCTTCACCCCCCTAGATCACGAGGAAAGCTGGCATTAACCCTTTTACTACCTTAGATCACTGGCCTTCACTACTTTACTACCCTAGATCACCAGGAAAGCAGACATTATCCTCCTTAATACCCTAGACCACCAGGTAAGCTGGCATTAACGCCTTTACTATCTTAGATCACTGTGGAAGCTGGCATTACCCCTTTACTACCCTAGACCACCAGGGAAGCTGTTGTTATCTACCTCTTTACCATTTAATTACCTCGATGAGTATCTGTCTTTACCAGGTAAGCTGACAACAATCCCTTTACTATCCCCAAGAAATCTGGCATTAACCCCTTTACTACCTTAGATCATTAGGGTGCTGGCCTTCACTACTTTACTACCCTAGATCAACATGACAGCGGACATTATCCTCCTTAATATCAAAGACTACCAGGGAAGTTGGCATTAATCCCTTTACTACTGTAGACCACCGGGCGGCCTCACTACTTACTATCCTAGGTCACCAGGAAAGCAAACACTAAACCCCTTTACTACCTTAGATCAACTGGGAAGCTGACATTAAACCCCTTTAACTACCCTGGACCACCATGGAAGCAGTTGTTATCTACCTCTTTACCATTTAATTACCTTTATAAGTACCTTTCTTCACGCAGGTAAGCGGACATTAATCCCGTTTACTATACTATAATCTCTGGACAGCTTGCGTAACCTTTTTTTGACCCTAACACCAGGGAAGCTGGCTTTAAACCCTACATTGTCTTAGATTAGCCAGGGAAGCTGGCACTTATCCTTTTTCAAGTTCTAGACCCCTAAGAGAAGTTGTATTATTCTTTTTGTGCTTTGGGAAACCAAAAGATCTAGTAATAACCCCTTAACTGCCCTAGACCACGCAAAGATACTCTTTGAACCCCTTTACTACTCTAGCTATTTGAGAGGGTGGTATCAACCACTGTACTACCTAGCCTTACCCTTTCAAATACTTAATCAATCAAAAAGGAATGTTTTATTCAAAACCATGTCAGACATGAACAAAGCACCGTAACTGATGTCATTATCGAACTTTTTTTTCCTAATTAGGTGCAAAATTGGTGTTTTAGTAATATATAAATATATATATATAGTATATATATATATATATATAGTATATACTAGTATATATATATATATATATAATATAAATATATTAAAGTGGCTGAGCTTGGTATGCCCGATAGGCAAGTACATGCGACAGAAGCTGCATACCAAGTCCACCTCTACAAAAAGTATGGGCGCTGTTCATATGTTACAGTGTAAACATTGAAGTGGCTAAGCACTAACCTGAAGCGCCTTGGTCTCCCCTCCTCCGAAAAGCTGACTGGAAATGTGCCAAGAGTCACACACAATCTCGGATACCCTTAAAAAAGCAAAATGCTCACTGGTTTGCAGCCCACCACTAGGGGAAGCTTACCGTATACACATGTATACATCGCCATAATAAAGCTGTTTTCAGTAACCTTCTATCACTCTGTCACCGGAGGGGTACTGCTGTACAAATGGAGCGGTCAAAATATGTACCATGAATAAAAACCCTATGCAGTCAGCATATCCTGTGATACAGTAAGGCCAATCAAATAATTTGATCCCTTTGCTGTTTGTGTAAGTTCGCACACAGACAAAGACATGAACAGTCTATAATTTTAAGGGTAGGTTAATTTTAAACATTGAGAGATAAAATATCCCAAATAAAATCTAGAAAAATCATATTGTCTAAATTATATACATTTATTTGCATACTGCTTAAAGAAATAAGTATTTGATCCCTTGACCAACCATCATTAGAATGCACCCAATAAACTCGTACCTGCATGTACAGACAGCTGTCTTAGTCACCATTATATAAGACACTCCTGTCCCACAGACTCATTATCAGTCAGACTCCAACCTCTCTCTACAACATAGGCAAGGCCAAAGAGCTTTCTAAGGATGTCAGGGAGCAAGATCATCAGACTGCACAAAGCTGGAATGGCCTACAAAACCATAGTAAGACGCTGGGTGAGAAAGGAGACAAGTGTGGTGCAATAGTAAGAAACATGGAAGAAATACAAAATGACTGTCCAATCGCCACTGAACTGGGGCACCTGCAAATCCTCACCTCGTGGGGGGACTTCCTTGATCCATGAGAAAGGTGAGAGATCACCGTAAACAGTTACACGGGGGAAACTTGTTAATGATTTCAAGGCAGTCTGGGACCAACAGTCACCAAGATACCATTGGTGACAGAATACACCGTAATGGATTAAAATCCTGCAGTGCCTGCAAGGTCCCCCTGCTCAAGAAGGCGCAAGTGCAGACCCGCCCTGAAGTATGCCAGTGAACACCTGGATGATTCTGGAGAAGGTACTCTGGTCGGATGAGACAAAACAGATCTTGGCACTAACGCAACTCCAGTTTTTGGAGGAAGAAAAATGCTCGCCTATGACCCAATGAACACGGTCCCCACAGTCAGAAAACATTGTGTTTTGGGGGAGTTTTCTTTCAAAGGGCACAGAACCTACTTGCACTAAATCAAATGGGAGAATGATTGACCATGTAACCGTAAAACCCGGAGTGGACATCCTCCTCACTCCACCAGGACATTTAACAATGGGTCCCCTGGTTGGGTCTCAGCAAGAAAAATGACCCAAAACATACAGCCAAGTGCCACAAAGGAGTGGCTCAAAAAGAAGCACATTAAAGGTCATGGAGTGCCTAGCCAGTCTCCATACCTTAATCCCATGAAACTTATGGAGGGATTGAAGCTCCGTTGCCAAGCGACAGCTCAAAATCTTATGATTTACACTGTAGTGAATCTACAAAGAGGAGTGACCAAAAAAATTCCTCCTGACACTGTGCGCAAACCTCATCATCAACTACAAAAAACGCTTGACTGCTGTGGCTGGCCAACAATGGTTTTGCACCAAGAATAAAGCTTGTTTGCCTGAGGGATCAAATACTTATTTCTCACTGCAAATAAATTTATATAATTTATATTATGTGATTTTCTGGATTTTATTTTGGATATTCTATCTCTCAATGTTAAAATTAACCTCCCCTTAAAATTATAGACTGTTCATGTCTTTTGTCATGAAACTCACACAATCAGCAAGGGATCAAATAACTATTTCCTTCACTGTAGGTGATGTCATTTTTCGTCTATTATCTCCTCTCACTATTTAATATGTATGATGAGAAAAATTTTCTGATGATATTTTCCTCTCTCGCTATTATCAAGCGCTTTCAAGCCCATCGGATTCTCCGTTCCTAAAGGTCTTCCTCCAGGTGAGTCATTTTCCCTTGATGGAAGAGGACTGATGATAATGGTGATTTGTGCCGGGGCCTCCGGGTTGCTTTCATGTGTCTAGTTTTTATACTAGGGTCATTTAACTCGCTGTTTTCTTTCTTTTTCCCGCATTCTGCCGTCACGCTGATACAGCTTCAGCCCAATCTGCTCCGCGCGCTCATCACGGTGACGAGACTTCAGTTTTTATTACTCTGTATGTTTCTCGCGATCAAAGGGAACGTTGTTCATGAATGATCTCAGTGGGACGCGGCGCGTAGCCGGGGGTTTTTACATGAGTCATTGTTCCTTGCAGCCTCACAAGTGGTGCCTGATGTGAATTGACTGAGATGTATTATGAAGAGAGACCTCATCAATCTTTAAATACTTTGGCAAAGAACAATGAAATGGTCGAACATCACCAAGAGAGCCACGTCTTCCAGCAACAGTGAGAAAGAAAACTTCAGCTCTGGAACACAGAGTTCTTAAATCAATATATTAAGGGTATGTTCACACAGGGTAATTTCGGCGCGCATTGTTCCCGGCGGGGGAGGGGATCTGACCAGGCGACCCTTCTCCGCGGCCGGCCAGGCGACCCTTCCCCGCGGCCGGCCAGGCGACCCCTCTCCGCGGCCGGCCAGGCGACCCTTCGCCGCGGCCAGGCCAGGCGACCCTTCTCCGCGGCCGGCCAGGCGACCCTTCTCCGCGGCCAGACCTTCCCCTCTTCCTTGTGGTGGACCGTTCACCACTTGTATATCGTGGACCATTTTGACATGGATGCAGCTATTCTGAAGCCAGAAAATTACTACAATCAATTTCCACTGGGTCATTTTGGATCTTGCAAAACTCCAGAAAGAAATAGTTTTCACGTTTCTGAATCAGGTTTTGAAGTCTACGTGTTAAAGGAACGTAAAAACAAAAGTCTTAAGCGGCTGTTTCAGGATTAGAAAACCATGGCGCTTTGCAAACAAATAAGCGCCTTCACTTGTCCCAGAGGCTGTTTGTGGCATTTTATCTCAGTATCATCCACTACCGTCCGGCTGAGCTGCAATACCAGACACAACCAGTGGACACAAGTGGCGCTGTTTTTTTTTTTTAACAAAAAAAAAAGACATTTTTTTTGTTATCCTGTACAAACCCATAAAACAATGGGTATAAAGGCACCGTCCGATACGCTCTGGCATAGTTAGGGCCCCAGGGCAAATCTTAGCCCTTAAATATTTTTTCCTTCCTTGGCTATGTTCTCCACAATCCTTTGGCAATAGTGTTACTTCAATTAGTCTTTGCGTCAACAGTAGTTTGGCCAGCCTGTCAAAATATTCAGCATTTGGGACATTTTGAATCCTGATTGAAGTCTACGGGGGATAGCAAATCTGGAATTGTTTTCTGACCTCGGATAAACCACCAAATGCCTCCAACTGCATATAGGTTTGGTAACCTAACCAAAACTTACTCAAAGCCTAACTCCAACTGAAATCCAAACCCTAACCTAACCCCAACCTGAAAACTCCAATTAGGATCGAGAGACAATTTTTCAGCACATTACACCAAAACGTTTTTGGGGCCGCCAGAAAAGTCAATTCAATTGCACACTCACCCAAGCTGAATTTTTGGTGAAATTCTCTAAATTTCTCTAATTGCTTTTAATCTATATAGAGTGGAAGAGAATGCCCCCATTATTGGTTCTTTTGCCACCCTGTCCACCTCCACAGCTGTTAAAAGTGCAGCATGTCTGCAAGGTTGGTGTCCTTTTAGTTTTCTCACTGGATTATGAAGGTCGGTTGACCCAATGAGCATGCTTGAATATGGCTCTATTGTGAGAGGAAAAGATAGCGTAGAAACTCCCCCGCCTTTGGATCACGTTGTAGAGCCGCGGGGGTGGCTTAAGCCATTTTTTGATCAAAACACTTGAACTAAGAATCTCAAAGGTTTTTTTTTTCATGTACAGTCATGGCCAAAAGTGTTTTGAGAAATTGATACAAATGTTTAATGTTACAAAGTCTACATGCATCAGGTTTTATAATGGCAATTGCATATACTCCATAATGTTATAAAGAGTGATCACTAAACAGCAATTAATTGCGAAGTCAAAGTTGCCTAGGAAATGAACCTTTTTCCCCCAAAACACATTTCCACTTTCATTGCAGGCCTGCCTTAAAAGGAGCAGCTAACATCGTTTTCAGTGATTGCTCCATTAACACAGTGTGGGTGTAGATGAGGACAGTCTGGAGATCAATCTGTCATGATTAAGTATAAAAATCACACCACTGACACTTACAAGAGCTGGTGCTTGGCATCATTGGTTCTCTGTTAACCATGCTTATCTCTTAAAGAATCACGTGCAGTCATCATTGCACTGCACAAAACGGCCTAACAGGAAGAGTATCCGCAGCTAGAAAGATGGCACCTCAGTCACATCTATCCGCTCATCAAGGAATTCAAGGATAGAGTATCCATTGTTCCAAAAAGGCTCCAGGGCGCACCAAGAAAGACCAGTCAAGCGCCA
Source organism: Phyllomedusa bahiana (assembly GCA_025379985.1). Lineage (NCBI taxonomy): Eukaryota > Metazoa > Chordata > Amphibia > Anura > Hylidae > Phyllomedusa > Phyllomedusa bahiana. Next base: position 104,761 of record JAODAL010007847.1, on the reverse strand, counting down.
GGACCCGCTCTTAAAAGTGTTTCAGCTTGGGAATCGGCTCCCAGCAGTGCAAAGCTTGCTCAAATGGCACAGGCAGGTGTGAGTGCATCTGCACGCACTGTGAGCGGAGACACATTGAGCAAGGCCTGGTGTCAAGGAGGGCAGCAAAGAAGCCACTTCTTCTCCGAAAAAACATCAGGGACAACAGATAAAAAAAAAAAAAATAAAAAAATTGGGGGGGGGGGTATTTTTGGGGGGGGGGGGGTGGGGGGGGGGGGGATATTTTTGGGGGGCTGGGGGGGGGGGGGGGGGGAGCGGGGGGGGGGGGGTGGGGGGTTTATATATTCTGCCAAAGGTACAGGATGACTGGCCTGAGACTGGGGAAAGTCCATTTCACTGATGAATCCCCTTTCCCGAATGTTTGGAACATCTGGAAAACACTTGTTTCGAGAAGACAAGGTGAGCAATACCTCCAGTCTTGTCTCGATCCAACTTGTAACATCCAAAACCATTCATGTGTGGGGTTGCTTCTCAGCCAAATGGATCGGCCTCTAACAGTCTTCACAAAACACATCCATGAATAAAGAATGGTACCAAGAATGTCCTCCAAAGCACTTCCCCAAACCTCCAAGAGCAGATTGGTGATCAACATTGGCCTTTTCCAGCATGAATGGAGCAACCTTGCCATAAAGCAAAGGAGATAACTAAATGGCTCAGGGAACCAAACATAGAGATTTTGGGTCCATGCCTGGAAACTTCCCCAGCATCTTAATCCCATTGAAACTTGGGGGTCAATCATAAAGAGACGGGGGACAAAAAAAAAACCAAAAAATTTGTGACAAAAGAAAGCAGATTGTACAAGAATGGCTGCACAGTCAGGATTTGGTCCAGAAGTTGATTGAAGCAGCCAGGGAGAAATTTCAGAGGTCCGAAGAAGAAGGGTCAACACTGCAAATATTGACTCGCTGCATTAACTCATTCGTCAAAAAACTTTTTTAATCAAATATGATTTCACTTGATTCGTATGCAAAATAAAAAAATCTACAAACACACATAAAAACCAAGATCCAACATGTGAAAATTAAGATTTGTGTCATTCTCAAAAACTTTTTTGGGCCCTGACTGATAGGCCAGCCCTTTCCCCCAGTCGTATATAGCCAGCTCCCCGCAGCCCGTAATCCACTTCCCCGCCTGATATAGCCTCCCTCCCAGCCTGTATATAGCCGCCCCCCACTAGCCTGTATATACCAGCCCCCCCCAGCCGTTTTAAGCCAGCTCCCCCCAGCCTGTCATACCCAGCTTTTCCCCCCCAGTCGTTTTAGCCACCCTTCCCCCCCCCGTATAACCCAGCCTCCCCACCTGTATATACCCCACCCCCCCCAGCCTGTTTTTAAACCAGCTCTCCCCACCCCTATACAGATGCGTCCCCAAAGCGGTTTATTTTACACAAGTAAAATAACAACACAATCTCCCCTTTACCTCCGTCGCAGCCGCGCGCTCCTCTTCTGTTTTTTCCTTCTTCTCGCGCTGGGACGCTCCCCATCAGCTCCCGGGCGCAAAAGCTATAGGGGTTTGCGCAAACCCTCACGCTGGGGGCGCGGGGGCCCGATTTGCGGGGGGGGGGTAGGCCTGGGGCGCGAAGGCCCCCAGTCCTTTCACTGTGACCCGGACGCCGACCCCTCCCGGCGCGGCGCCGGGTACAGTGCGAAAGGCAGAGGGGGCCGGTTTTGCATGCGTGCCACCGGGCACGCTGCCATAGGTTCGCCACCGCTGCCCTAGGGGCTCCTGGGTATGGTGGGCCCCTAACATGGTCGGCACATGTGCTTGGCAGTCCTAGGGTTGATTTTTAGGGAGAAAGGCAGATAAAAAGAAGCAGAAAGCAACACGCAGAGTGCATGAGGTATGTGCAGTCATGTACATCCGCGGTAGGATGGGCTCTAAGAATCAACTTCACTGGTGGGCTCCAGGAATCAGCTCTACTGGTGGGCCCCAAGAATAAATTTAAATGTTGGACCCTCAAGTATTAGCTCCATTGGTGGGCCCCAAAAATGAATTCAAATGTTGGGCCCCCAAGAACCAACTCCACTGGTGGGTCTCAAGAATCAACAACGCTGGTGGGGCCCAAAAATGAATTCAAATGTTGGGCCCCCAAGAATCAACTCCACTGGTGGACCCCAAGATTCAGCTCTACTTGTGGCTCCAAGAATCAACTCCCTGGTGGGCCCCAAAAATAAATTCAGATGTTGGGCCCCCAAGAATCAACTCCACTGGTGGGCCCCAAGAATCAACTCCCCTGTTGGGCCCCCAATAATCAACTCCACTGGTGGGCGCCAAGAATCAACTCCACTGGTGGGCGCCGGGAATCAACTCCACTGGTGGGCGCCGGGAATCAACTCCACTGGTGGGCGCCGGGAATCAACTCCACGGGTGGGCGCCGGGAATCAACTCCACTGGTGGGCGCCGTGAATCAACTCCACTGGTGGGCGCCAAGAATCAACTCCACTGGTGGGCGCCAAGAATCAACTCCACTGGTGGGTGCCAAGAATCAACTCCACTGGTGGGCGCCAGGAATCAACTCCTCTGGTGGGTACCAGGAATCAACTCCACTGGCGGGCCCCAAGAATCATCTCCACTGGTGGGCCCCAAGAATTATCTCCATTGGTGGGCCCCAAGAATTATCTTCATTGGTGAGCGCCAAGAATCAACACCACTGGTGGGCGCCAAGAATCAACACCACTGGTGGGCGCCAAGAATCAAAACCACTGGTGGGCGCCAAGAATCAACACCACTGTTGGGCACCAGGAATCAACTTCACTGGTGGGCGCCAGGAATCAACTTCACTGGTGGGCGCCAGGAATCAACTTCACTGGTGGGCGCCAAGAATCAACACCACTGGTGGGCCACAAAAATTAATTCAAATGTTGGGTCCCCAAGAATCAACTCCACTGGTGGGCGCCAAGAATCAACTCCACTGGTGGGCGCCAGGAATCAACTCCACTGGTGGGCGCCAAGAATGAATTCAACTAGTGGACCCCAAGAATCGACTCCACTGATGGGCCCCAGCTATCATTGGTGGACTCCAGGAATCACTGGACTCCACTTGCCTAAATAGCACGGCTGAAGAATGATGCCACAACCATACAGTGTACAAATTATGTACTATGCACCTTTGTGGCAGTGCCACACCATACCTGCCATACAGTGCTCAAGTAATAGACATAGTGATCAAACAACAGCTCCATGCATAAAGTAAGCTAACAATGCTATACTGTACAATTCCTGATACAAAATTATCCCCATTCACATACTATTTTTGGACCATATTTGTGGTATCCTTTGGGATACTGTAAAAATGTCTCCCAATAGATACCACAGTGGGGCGGCAACGAGGACATAAATTCCCATAGACCAAGTTTAGTCCCAATTAAATTAAGTTTGCCCTATTCAGCCAATGTTTCACTTGTAGTGGTCAAAAGCCATGGATATCTGTGCCCTTTGTAACCACACAGGTCCCAAAGGCCAATCCATGGGTGGAGAGCACAGGTGCACAGGAGAGGCTGCAGGCTGCGCTCTCTACAGCAGCATGCATGTCACAGGCAGTATGCAGGCAGCAGGCCACTACAGGGAGGAGCAGAGATCATAGGTTGACTGCAGGTAACAGACGGAAAGATTTGGAGAGACAACGGTCTAATCCACAGGGCTAAGCCGATTTCCAATTGTCACCCAGGGCTTTGCTACACTACTCCTAAAAAGTTAAGGATATTTGGCTTTCAAGTGAAATTTATGGAAAATGTGAAAATTTCCTGCCCCAGTGAAATTTTCTCCTGTAGACATGTAAGTCGTAATAGGTAATGTCGATTTTCTTATCTCAAAGAATTTAATGAAACCAAAGCCAACAGCAGTGCAGGGTCTACATCATCCAGATATGTCAGGGTCTCAATAACGTGTCCTGCGGTCTTGAGCCTTGACGATGATGTCTCGTGCTGTTCACAAATGTAGTTACTGACGGCTGAGGCTCCCACTCTTCTTGGAGGACGCCCCTCAGGTCATTGAGGTTCAGGGGTACAGAGTTACGAGCTTCTACACGGCGACTCAGCTGATCCCAAAGGAGGGTTCAGGTCTGGAGAAAGTGCAGCCGCTCCATTTGAGGTCTCCGACAGCCGTTCCCTAATGATGAGACCTCGATGAGCTGGAGCATTGTCCTCCATGAAGATGAGATGAGCCCTGTGTTGTTCATGCAGAGGCGCAATGACTGGAGGAATGATGTTATTCCAGTAGTAGAGGCGTCACTGCACCATTTATAGAGTGTAGGGTAGTTCTCTATTGACTAGACACACCTGCCCACACTGTAACACCACCACCAAAGGCTCATCTGGTGACTACAGTGGTTGATGCATAGTGTCTCCTTGACGTCTCCAGCATCGCTGGGGCCATCATTTCTGCTCAAAATGACTTTCTTCTTGGAACAGCACTGAGGAGCACTGGTCCCTCGTCCAGCATAGATGCTCCCTGGCCCATGCAAGACGATGATGCCTGGTGGTGTGGTCAGGTCATCTAGCACATAGACCACGCTGATGATGGTTACGAATGGTCTAACGTGACACTTGGCGGCCTCTTGCCTCATTCATCTTCAGGCTCCGCAGGGCATTGTTTGCAGTCATCAGTGTGTGATGGAGCCAACTGTTGTCCACTTCTTTGTCTTTCTGTGACTCTTCCTGTCACACTCTAAGCTCAGTGGCCACTTCCGTCTGGGAGCATCCTGCTTGAAGCCTCACATTGGTGATGTACTGTTCATCAATTGTAAGGTGTTACCTTGGTCTCATGGCGTCACAATGTGAACAGCAGGATGAGGAGGACTGTTTAAATCCCAATTCAAATTAATCCCCTAAATTTATTAGGAGATTCAGGGATCAAACACCTGTTGGGAATTTTTCAATTAAGCTCCTTGTTAGAGATCAGCAAGTTGTGCAAAAAGTACTAAAACATTGACTGGTTGGACATGTGCATTCTAGAGTTAAGAGTTGGTCTCATTTAGTGCATTAAAAAAAAAAAAAATTCAACAAATTTTATCCTGAAATCTCAAAAAGAAGCCAAATATCCCTAACTTTTTGTGAGTAGTGTGTATTGTTGTTATGCAATGGCCTTCAACTCCTTCAGGTTGCAGCTATTTCCAGATTTTTTGCTTTTGTTTTTTCCTTCCCGCCTTCCAAGAGCCATAACTTTTTTATGTTTCTGTCTACATAGTCATTTGGAGTGACATGTATGAACAGGGCTACGTCAGATATCTGGCGTCTTTTCAGCCCGATATCCAGGGCAGTCCCGTTCATATATTTTTAAATCTCTCGCACACCACTCCAGGGCGTATTAAAGAGCGCCCGCGGTACTTTATAATGCGCCTGATTTCAGGGGCATGTGGGAGGTGGGGCGCACTAGAACCGTAGCGAAGCTTTAGATTTATAGCTTCATACGGCAATTCCAGACGCATTATTACTGGAACAGGTAGAGCACTTTCAAAGTGGTTTACCTGAGCCAGAAATGTCGCCCTAGCGCTAGAATGCTCCTGATTTATGACCCGCTGTAGAACAGATTCATAAATCAGGCACATGAAATTTGCCGTTAACGCGCCATATTTCATACATGTCGCCCTTGGTGTCTTGTTTTCTGCAGGACAAGATGTGCTTTTTAATGGTGCAATTAACCATAAAATATAACGTTTTGGAACCCCCTCCCCCCCCCCCAAAAAAAAATTCTGCGTGGGATAAAACATGAGAAAAAATGCAATTGCGCTATATTTGCAGAGGTTTAGTTATTATAGAGTTCACTCTTCGGAATAAATGATGTATTATCTGTATTTTATAGGTCAAAACAATTCCGGTGAAACCAAATACAGGCAGTCCCCGGGTTACGAATGGGATAGGGACTGTAGGTTTGTTCTTAAGTTGAATTTGTATGTAAGTCGTGTATTTATTAAATGTAACTGCAGCACAAAAGGGTTTTTTCTTAGTTTTGGATAGTGCAAGGAAGGGTTTTTACATTTGTTTTGCTGCCTGTGCCCCTGTTAAGAGCATTTCACCTCATTTTCACCTCAGGTGCTGCTGGGGCATGCTGGAACTTGGCGTTCCGTAGCCACTATCTGCTGTGGAACATGGAACTACAAGGGCCAGCATGACCCATAAGTCTCCGTTTGTAACTAGGGGACAGATGCAAGTCAGAATGGTGTAAGTTGGGGACTGCCTGTATGTAGAGTTTCCGTTATGTTTTCATACTTAAAGAAACCCAAAACGTTTAAAATTTTTTAAATTTTCACTGAAATGCCATTTCCTGCGATCCAATAACTTTTTTATTGGACCTGAGTGGCTCATTTTTTGCGGGCTGAAGATTCGTTTTTATGGGTTTCCTTCTGGGATACATGCAAATTTTTGATCAATTTGTATTTGATTTTTTTTTGGTGGGGGACATGAAATCATAAAAACACTTATCTCTGCTGATTGTAATCAACAGCCGACACCCTTCACGCTATTTGGACATACAGGTGCGTCCAAATGTGTGAAGAGGTTAGAGGGGTAGTCCCATCTTTTAAGATTAGGAGAACAAATTCCATGGGTGGATGTTCTGACCATCAATGAACTATAGAGGACCAAACTCCTTCACCTCAAAACTTTACCTCTTTTTCAGAATTTACACCATCATAGAAAAACTTGAGGGCGGCGGGACGTTTATACCAGAATTCCAGCTGTTTATCGGAGACAAGCCCATCGCCCCGAACTTCACGCTGACCGCCACAGATGACATAACGGTGCAGATCAAGATAAAAACAGAGGAGAGTCAGTATAAGGTGGTCATCAGTGAATGTTGGGCAACTCCCACCGAGAACTCCCATGACCTGGTATCTTTCCCTTTTATCAAGGACAGGTGAGCACCTGCTACGCTTTGTTAGTTTTTGGGATTTGTTGTATCTAACAGAGAATGATTATCATAAATCTGTTCATGAAGAGGGTTCAGGCGATTTTGGCTGAGACATTTTGAATCTATCAACTTATTCATTAAAAATTCTGCAATTCAAAGGGCACTTGTCACCTTGTCCAGGGTGTCTGATGTGAGGGCTTTATGTTATAGATTAGGAGGAGCGGAGTGGATTGATGTATGGTATTGTGGGAAAAGTTTCAGGATGGTTTGTATTTTTTCATTCAAATTCATGCTTATGCTCAATCTCGCTTTATGAGTCCAGTGGGCGGTCCTACTCTGTCACTCCACTCATTGGACTCTTAAGCCCAGGGTGAGGTGGGCGCAGCACCGGTATGGTGCCACTGCAAATAGAGATTTGGTTATGCATGCAGGACACTTTTCATTCACTTCTATGGGAGTTCAAAATACAAGCAAGTAATCCTACCCAGCTGCAATGGTTGTGTCACATTATTATGACCAGCAGCTAAAATCCAGAGTAACAGCAGCTAGGCGAGCTGGGAGTGAGTAAGGTCCTGGTGGGTTGCCACAGGTATCTGGAGCCGACTGCATCCCACAGCTGCTGGAGGGTCCATAGAGCCAACACCACCATCCAGGGGCCCCACAGCTGCTGGAGGGTCCATAGAGCCAACACCACCATCCAGGGGCCCCACAGCTGCTGGAGGGTCCATAAGGCCAACACCACCATCCAGGGGCTCCACAGCTGCTGGAGGGTCCATAGAGTCAACACCACCATCCAGGGGCTCTCACAGCTGCTGGAGGGTCCATAGAGCCAACACCACCATCCAAGGGCTCCCACAGCTGCTGGAGGAGCCATAGAGCCAACATCACCATCCAGGGACTCCCACAGCTGCTGGAGGATCCATAGAGCCAACACCACCATCCAGAGGCTCCCACAGCTGCTGGAGGATCCATAGAGCCAACACCACCCTCCAGGAGCTCCACAAGCTGCTGGGGGGTCCATAGAGCCAACACCACCAATCCAGGGCTCCACAGCTGCTGGAGGAGCCATAGCGCCAACACCACCAGCCAGGGGCTCCCACAGCTGGCTGGAGGGTCCATAGAGCCAACACCACCATCCAGGGGCTCCCACAGCTGCTTGGAGGGGCATAGAGCCAACACCAAACCATCCAGGGGCTCCCACAGCTGCTGGGGGGGTCCATAGAGCCAACACCACCATCCAGGGGCTCCCACAGCTGCTAGAGGGTCCATAGAGCCAACACCACCATCCAGGGGCTCCCACAACTGCTGTAGAGGCCATAGAGCCAACACCACCATCCGGGGGCTCCCACAGCTGCTGGGGAGCCATAGAGCCAACACCACCATCCAGGGGCTCCCACAGCTGCCGGAGGGGCCCATAAAGCCAACACAACACCATCCAGGGGCTCCCACAGCTGCTGAGGGTCCATAGAGCCAACACCCACCATCCAGAGGCCCCACAGTTGCCTGGAGGGTCCATAGAGCCAACACCCACCATCCAGGGCCCCAAAAGCTTGGAGGGCCCCATATAGACAACACCACCATCCAGGGGCCCCACAGCTGCTGGAGGGTCCATAGAGCCAACACCACCATCCAGGGCTCCCACAGCTGCTGGAGGAGCCATAGAGCCAGCACCCCCAATCCAGGGGCTCCCACAGCTGCTGGAGGGGTCCATAGAGCCAACACCACCATCCCAGGGGTAAACAGCTGCTGGAGGGTCCATAGAGCCAACACCACCATCCAGGGGCTCCACAGCGGCTGGAGGGTCCATAGAGCCAACACCACCATCCAGGGCTCCCACAGTTTGCTGCAGGAGCCATAAAGCCAACACCACCATCCAGGGGCTCCCACAGCTGCTGGAGGGTCCATAGAGCCAACATCACCATCCAGGGACTCCCACAGCTGCTGGAGGATCCATAGAGCCAACACCACCATCCAGAGGCTCCCACAGCTGCTGGAGGATCCATAGAGCCAACACCACCCTCCAGGAGCTCCCACAGCTGCTGGAGGGTCCATAGAGCCAACACCACCATCCCGGGGCTCCACAGCTGCTGGAGGAGCCATAGAGCCAACACCACCATCCAGGGGCTCCCACAGCTGCTGGAGGGTCCCATAAGCCACCACCACCATCCAGGGCTTCCCCACAGCTGCTGGAGGGGCCATAGACCCAAAACACCACCATACAGGGGTCCCACAGCTGCTGGAGGGACCATAGAGCCAACACCACCATCCAGGGGCTCCCACAGCTGCTGTAGAGGCCATAGAGCCAACACCACCATCCAGGGGCTCCCACAGCTGCTGGAGGAGCCATAGAGCCAACACCACCATCCAGGGGCTCCCACAGCTGCCGGAGGGGCCATAAAGCCAAGAACACCATCCAGGGGCTCCCACAGCTGCTGGAGGGTCCATAGAGCCAACACCACTACCCAGTGGCCCCACAGTTGCTGGAGGGTCCATAGAGCCAACACCACCATCCAGGGGCCCCACAGCATGCTGGAGGGTCCATATAGGACAACACCACCATCACAGGGCCCCACAGCTGCTGGAGGGTCCATAGAGCCAACAACACCATCCAGGAGCCCCACAGCTGCTGGAGGAGCCATAGAGCCATCACCACCATCCAGGGGCTCCCACAGCTGCTGGAGGGTCCATAGAGCCAACACCACCATCCAAGGGCCCCACAGCTTCTGGAGGGTCCATAGAGCCAACACCACCATCCATGGGCTCCACAGCGGCTGGAGGGTCCATAGAGCCAACACCACCATCCAGGGGCTCCACAGCTGCTGGAGGGTCCATAGAGCCACCAACACCATCCAGGGGCTCCCACAGCTGCTGAGGGTCCATAGAGCCAACACCACCATCCAGGGCTCCACAGCTGCTGGAGGGTCCATAGAGCCAACAACACCATCCAGGGGCTCCCACAGCTGCTGGAGGATCCATAAAGCCAACACCAACATCCAAGGGACCCAAAGCTGCTGGAGGGTCCATAGAGCCAACACCATAATCCAGGGGCCCCACAAATGCTCAGTTGGGTTCTGGGGAAATAGAGGCCAGGGTAGTACTTGGAAGTCTTCATCTGTAGGATAGGCAGGCAGTGTGATGACACTCTCTCGCCGCTTGTGCGGGATACTCTGGAGCTTCCAGAGTCCACAGCGGAGCAAGGAGCGCTCACTCTAAGCAATGTCAATCTATGAGGAGATAGGAGGACCGGAGGACTAAGAGCTTACAATCTATGAGGAGACGAAGGGACACATGAGAAGTGAGGGTCCTGATCACAAGAGCTTACAATCTATGAGGAGATAGGAGGACACAAGAGGAGTGAGGACCCTGATCAAGAGAGCTTACAATCTAGGAGGAGATAGGAGGACACAAGAGGAGTGAGGACCCTGATCAAGAGAGCTTACAATCTAGGAGGAGATAGGAGGAGATAAAGGCAGTAAGGAGCTGGATCACAAGATATTACAGTCTATTAATGGATAGAGGGAACATAAGAGGAGTGAGGATCCTGATCACAAGAGCTTACAATCTATGAGGAGATAGGAGGACACAAGAGGAGTGAGGACCCTGATCAAGAGAGCTTACAATCTAGGAGGAGATAGGAGGACACAAGAGGAGTGAGGACCCTGATCACAAGAGCTTACAATCTAGGAGGAGATAGGAGGAGATAAAGGCAGTAAGGAGCTGGATCACAAGATATTACAGTCTATTAATGGATAGAGGGAACATAAGAGGAGTGAGGATCCTGATCACAAGAGTTTATAATCTAGGAGGAGATAGGGGGTCACATAGAAGCTAGGAAGTTATTATGGCTTTTTGTGTCTGAACATCTTGCCAACTGGCCTGGCTGGATCATCTGCTGGGCCAGGGCAATGCAGCGCCATTCTCTTCATAATGCCTTCTCTCTCCATTGCAGCTGTGCCCTGACAAACACTTTCACCACCATCCTTGCCAATGGCATCTCCAACAATGCCACCTTCCAAACCAAGATCTTCTCTTTTGTCGACAATCCCATTGTGTACCTGCACTGCCGACTTCACGTGTGCAAGGAGGCGCCCCTGCAGACCTGCAAACCAGTATGTAGCTGACATATGGAATCCTGTACTGCATGGACTCTAGGACAAACCGTATATAAAAAGGTTACTCAGATGTAGCAGAGTTGAACTTTAACACTTTCCCATTTCAGAAATTTTTGTTAACATCAGTTTTGTTTTTTCCTTCTCACCTGCCAAGACCCATAACTTTTTAAATTTTAAGTTAACATTGATGTATGAGGGCTTGTTTTTTGCGGGACAAGATGTACTTTTTGGTACCATATAATGTACTGGGAAACCCAAAAAACGTGAAAAAAAAACACGCTTGTGCCATTTTTGTAGTATTTTGTTCACTCTTTGGTATAAATTACGTGTTATCTGTATTCTGTAGGTTAGTACGGTTCTGGCGATACTAAATTGTTGTTTTTTTGTTTTTAACTACGTTTAAAAAATAATTTTTTTACAATTTTTTCCCTTTACACTGCAGCACCATTTTCCGTGACCCATAACTTTATTTTTTAGTCAATGGACCTGAGTGAGGGCTCGTTGTTTTTTTAGAAATAATTCTTATTTCTACCACTTTGGATACATGCAACTTTTTGATCAATTAAAATTCCAATTTTTGGGGGACACGAAATGACCACAAAGACACAGGGCCACATATATGAAAACTGTCTAGGTCTAAAACTCACTTTGTTGCCCATAGCAACCAATCAGAGCCCATAGTAACCAATCAGAGCGCCCCTCATTTTTCGAGGGCACTATATGAAATAAAAAGGGTGCTCTGATTGGTTACTATGGGCTCTGATTGGTTGCTATGAGCTCTGATTGGTTGTTATGGGCTCTGATTGGTTGCTATGGGCAATAAAGTGAGTTTTAGACCTAGACAGTTTTCATACATGTGGCCCATAATTTTCTTTTGTTTTTATGATACTCACCGTTCAGGATAAATTATATTTTAATTTTAATAGATTGGTAGCCTTGCATCCGTAACAGTCCAATTATGTGTATTTTTTATGTGTAATTTTTTTAAATTATTTTATTTGTAAAATGGCAGAAGGGGGCTGCTTACATTTTCAATATTTTTCTTATCTTTTTAGCTTTATTATTTTGTTACTTGCACTTTTAGTCGCCTTGGTTTACTTGACCATCAGGGGATGCAATAGCAGTAATAACAGTCATTTATTGCAGAACAGTGTACAATAACTGCTCTCTTACTACTGCCTAAAGGTGGGTGTAATAGGAGTAGTAACATGGCAGCCCTGGAAGCCCTCATTAGACCCCTGGCTGCCATGACAACTTGTCTGCACCCCGTGATCTTGTCACAGGGCAGGGGGTATCAGGGAACGAAACGTTTAGCAGCACCATTTTTTAACTCTTTACATTTTCGTGTTAAAAATGGGGGGATAAAGCTGCTACGGAGGTCCGCTGTGTTTAAACCCTCTATAATTCCTTACCAACCACATGACGTAACTGGACATCATGGGCGACATGTATGAACGATATCTGGCGTCTTTTCACCAAATATGCAGCGCAGCCCCGTTCGCTTGTTTAAAGTCGCCCTATGCCAAAATCAGGCCTTTACAGAGCGCTCCCCCCGGGCACTTTGTAATGCCCTGAGTTGGGGGCTGGCAGGGGGGGCCCACTAGAATCAAAAGCAAATTTTGGTTCCTACCACATTTCCCAGGGCTTACAGCGGAACGTAGAGCACTTTCAAAGGGGTTTACCCGAGCTAGAACTGTAAACAAGTTCATAAATCTGAATCGGATTTGGGCCTTTATTATTGCATGAAATTTGGCATTTAACCGCTAAATTTCATACATATCACCCATATTTTGGAAAGATTTTAATTTATTAAAAAATACACCGGTCCACCCCGGTTGTTGGGAAAATACGGGAAAGCATGTGATATCATAATGAACTGTGCCAAACTGCAAACTCTTGCTCTGCTATACCAACCTCACATCACGTGGTCTGTTCACCAACACACAACATACAGTTTCAGTATATGAATGTGAAAAGCCTAAAAACAATACAACTAATTTAAAAAAACCCCCAAAATAATTTTAAAATTTTAAACAAGGAAAGCTCACCAGAAACCCGGGTGGTGATGCTCGGGGGTAGCCTTTAGCTTTGGTGAAAACCCAAGAACCCCCTTTAAAGGGGTTTTGTAACAAAGAAAAATTTATTAGGGAAAGTTTAAAAATTTTAAATAAAAAGCTTTTCACCATTCATATTTTTAAAAAATTCTGCCCCGTTTTTGTTTTTGCTGCCCCTTTAGTGACCCATTGTTTTACAGTGTCTCCAGGGGGTTTTACGCCCAGGGCTATTTGAACCAAGAAACTCTTGTGCGGGTAAAAGCAAAAAAATGTTACCTCTGGGCTAAAAAATGTACTCCTTACAATTCTATAATAAACAACCTTTTTTTTTTTTTTTTTTTCTAGAGAGAGGAAAGCCGGTGAGTCATCCTTTTGGTCCTGATGTGAATTCAAACAAATCACACACCCCCCCTTTCTACACACAGAGCGAAAGCTGGATTCAGGAGGTTGAAATAATTTGTGGAAAAACCCCCTTTAACAACTTGTGCAATGGATCTGGTCTTCCAGGTGGCTAGCCCCAATGTGGTCATTTGTGGTGACAGCTGATGTGCAGGTGAGCTGCCGAAGGAATAGACAGAGACGTTGGTCCGGTCATCAGCAAAAGGTCAGGAGAGGCAGAGTACCTATGTAAACGAATAGACTGACCAGAGGTCAGGACAGACAGCAGACAAGCGAGAAGGTCAGAACAAAAGGTCAGATACAAAAATTCACACGAAAAACCAAAACCTACATCAAAACCCCAACAAATGATAAAGACAAAGGGGAAGGGGTCCTCTACGAAGGATCAGACAGTAGGTCCTTGCCCTTGTGTGCTGGCCCTTTAAATTGGCGAGCGCGTCCTTGGGAGGAGCCCACAGCAAGAGACCACCGGCACACCGTGGACCATCATGGCGACAGGGGAAAACAAACTGGCCATGGCCTATGGGATCCCTGGAACCCGGGGACCCTAACACATAAAGGGAAATTTGGCCTCAGGGGTTTGGGATTGAAAAATGCAAACCCGGGATCACTGTCCCATCCGTCTGACTAATCTTATAATCAAAGTCCAGTTCGTTTAGGTAACAGAGTCCTATCCCCCCTGTTTTTTTTCCAGAGGTAAACGATGAAACTCTGCCTGCCTGCAGCCACCACTGGGGAGTTTGGAATCGCTGCTAAGCTTCTTATGAAAATTTTAAAATTTTAACAAAATGAAGTATGAGAAACACAACAAATGGAAACGCGGAGCTTGAATTAGTTATTTCCTGTGTTTTATTTTTGTATTTTTTGCAGACATGTGGTGGTTTCCGTTCTGTAAGAACTGGTGATAATGTCTTTACTGGAGTTACCCGGATGGGACCCCTGAGAAAGGCTGATCAGCGTAAGCTATTAACCGGGCTGATTTCTTCTTAAATCTCGGCCTATGATCTCCTGCTTGTCTCTTTTCCTTCTCACAAGATCAAAAGTTTCCCCTCCAGAAATATTGTGCTTTTCTGTTTTTTAAAGCGGGGGTCCCTTTAATTGTCATATTGTCTCAAATCTTTTTCTTACACTCTCAGTTAGATACCCTCCTGTCCTCTCTAACCTAATCACAAGTTTTTGCCCCCTCACGATTGATAAATTTCCCTTCTTAAACACTCTGTGCTGCTGATGACCCTGCTACCTCTACTATGTGACTCTCCGACGGTGATTTTCCTCCTTACATTGTCTCATTGCTCCTGTAACATGGAGCCTGTCTTCCATAAGATTGCTGCCTTCCATAAAATCAGCACACTCCTCTCCTGAAAAAACTCTGTTGGCTGATGACCCTGCTACCCCTACTTTGACCTCACGGTGTTTTTCCCCCTTTAAAAGTTTCCCCTTCTCCTGAACATGGAGCCTGTCTTCCATAAGATTGCTGCCTTCCATAAAATCAGCACACTCCTCTCCTGAAACACTCTGTGCTGATGACCCACGCTTTTCCCCTATGTGACCCGCGGGGATGTCCAACTTTTCCTTCTTACATCATTGCATTGCTCATGTAATATACAGCCTGCCTTTCATAAGATCAGCACACTCCTCTCCTGAAACACTCTGTGCTCCTTTTTAATGCGGAGTCTGCGATATCATCTCAAATCTTTTTCTTACACTATCACAGTTAGATACCCTCCTGTCCTCTCTAACCTAATCACAGGAGTGGACAAGTTTTTGCTCCCCCATAGGATTGATACATTTCCCTTCTTAAACACTCTGTGCGTATTGAGGGCCCCCTGCTTCCACTATTGAACCCGCGACGGTGGTTTTCCAAATTTTTCCCCCTTAAAATTTTTCATTTTCTCGTTAAATACAGCCTGCCTTCCATAAGATTGCTGCCTTCCATAAGATCAGCACACTCCTCTCCTAAAATACTCTGTGCTGCATCTATGACCTAACGCTTGGTGTATGACCTCCCACACTTGCCTATTTCCTATGTATAAGCCTATAGTTTCATGTCCATCACTGATCTCCTATCATTAATCAGTGTGTCACCATACAGCATCAGGACCCGTGCTCCCTCTATGCCATTTGCTTTTTATGGTTATAAAACCAAGTATATTCATAGTTCGCTTGAAGCTTTAAGAAAACGATGTTGGCACTCCAGCCACATAAAAGGTAGCAAGACTTTATTTTAGAATGGTAAAATTCATAAAAAATACGCATTTCAGGCCAGCTAGCAGTCCTAGGTCACAGCATGTGGTAAGCACCTTACAACCTTAAACTGCATTACCATCAGGTGCTCACATAATGTGCAATAGACTTCTTAACAACACTACCATAACGTGTCTGCATAAAACGACCATATTGTTCTAAATAACAGCACCTATAAGTATCCACTTGATTCCATACAGTTCAAAAACCTTAATAACATAGCACCCCCACATAATACCGCCATATACTTCTAAACAACAGCACCAATAACTACTCATGCGGGACTGCTATGCAGTTGTAAGCAACAGTGACATAAAGAGCCCACAGAAAACTGCTATATAGTTGTAAGCAACAGTACAATAGAAAGGCCACATCGTGCTCCCATATATGGCAGTATTATAAGTACTCGTGTAAGGTTACATACAGTTGTAAACAACAATAACATAAAGTACCCACATAATAGGGCTGTATAGTTCTAAACAACAGTCCCATAAGGACACACATAGAACTGCCCTACACTTGTAAGTAACATGAAGTGCACATATAAAAATAGTCTCCAAAAAAATGGGAATCTAGCAAGAGAACAGAGAGTGACTTTTAATAACTATTTACTATTTTGCCATAGGCAAACTTAAACTCTATCAGTTCTCAATCTATAAAGCACTAAAACGTAACTTTTTTTATATATAACATTTAACCTCGATACACACTATTTAAAAACCTGTTTTCTTACCTCTCAATCTATCCCTTTCTATTTGTGTAGGGGATTTAAGCTAGTTAGTTGGTGATTCATGTTGGGGATGTCAGGCATGACATTTTATTTTGTGATTTCCCACCTCTCTCTACTGTGTTACCTGCTGCAGACGGTGTCACAAGGAAACCTTATTTGTTTTGTGTCCATGAGATTAGGGAAGACTGCCCAAGTAGGAGGCTTGGGATCCCTTGCTGGAGTCAGTAAATCACTGTATATATAAGGTTCCCCTGTTAATAGGTGGTGTTCTACTAGACTTGATAATAGTCCTTCACAATTAGAAAGTGATAAATTGAGTGGTTAGAAATCATTTTTTTAAATAGTGTGTATCGAGGTTAAGTGTTATACATAATAAAAGTTAAGTTTTAGTGCTTTATAGATTGAGAACTGATAGAGTTTGTTTGCCTATGGCAAAATAGTAAATATAGTCACATATAAAAATGACACATATTTTTAAACATAACAAAAGTCCCACATAAAAATGCCACATACTAAACCAGAGTACATAAAGAGCCCACATAATACTGCCAAAGAGCTATAACCAAGAGTACAATAAAGAGCGCACATAATACTGCCAACCAGCTATAACCAAGAGTACCATAAAGAGGATGTGTGAGTGGTTGTTTAATGGGTATTTTTGCATTTCTGCAGTCTCTCCCATGGGTTTTTTTAAAAACTGTTGGCTTTTTTTTTCTGCATATTTGGTTTGTGAACAGGTACCGAAAGGGGGCTAATTGCTATGCACGTTTCCCCCTTTGTTATCCATTCCCCCAAACATGGTTTCCCTTAGCAATGGGTTTTTCTATGGAGAGGTTGTTATTTCCAAGAACAATAGATTGAAAACCTGTCATGTTTCACCAGGGCCCAAAAAATAAGGCCAAAGATGATGCTCCCTGGCTCAGTTTAGTCCAGCTATTGAGCTGTGAACAAGGCCCACAATGGTGGTGTCTTTTAAGTAAGTAATGTCCCTTTTTTGTGTGTGTTTTTTACCATAAAGAGCCCACATAATACTGCCAACCAGCTATAACCAAGAGTACCATAAAGAGCCCACATAATACTGCCAACCAGCTATAACCAAGAGTTCCACAAAGCCCACATAATAGACACATGCAGTTTTACATAACCGCACCATAAAAATGCCACATAATAGTGTCATATAGTTCTACACAAGAGTACCATGAATTGCACGCTAAATACTGCCACATAGTACCATAAATAACCTGCACAAAACTACCAGGTCGTCCTAAAAAATGGTACTAAAAAAGTCTGCAAAACATTGTGGTTCTAAACAGTGCCATATAGTGCCCACATAATACTGCCATATATTGCTTCATAACAGTACCATGAATTGCCCACTCAACATGGTAATGTAATTCTAAACAGTGGCATAGTGTGCCCACATAATGCTACCGTGTACATCTTAACAACTGTACTACAGAGTCCACATAATCCTGCCATATAGATCTAAACAAGCGAACTACAAAGAGTCCACAGAATACTGCCATATAGATCTAAACAACCGTACTACAAAGTCCTTATAATCCTGCCATATAGATCTAATAACTGTACTACAGAGTCCACATAATCCTGCCATATAGATCTAAACAACCGTACTACAAAGTCCATATAATCCTGCCATATAGATCTAACAACTGTACTACAGAGTCCATATAATACTGCCATATAGATCTAAACAACCAATACAGAGCCACATAATCCTGCCAAACTAAATTATTCTAATAACTGAAAAACTTACAGAGTCCACATAATCCTGCCATATAGATCTAAACAACCGTATTACAGAGTCCACATAATCCTGCCATATAGATCTAAACAACCGTACTACAGAGTCCACATAATCCTGCCATATAGATCTAACAACTGTACTACAGAGTCCACATACTCCTGCCATAAAATTATCTATATAACCTGTATACTACAAGGATCCAATAGATCTGCCATATAGATCTAAACAACCGTACTACAAAGTCCATATAATCCTGCCATATAGATCTAACAACTGTATTACAGAGTCCACATAATCCTGCCATATAGATCAAAACCCAAACCATATTACAAGTCCCAAAATTCCTGCCTATATTAGATTAAACTTTCCGTACTATAGAGGTCCACATAATCTGCCATATAGATCTAAAAAACTTTTAAGAGTCCAAATAATCCTGCAATATAAGATCAAAACAACCGTACTACAGAGTCCATAAAATTCCTGCCATATAGATCTAAACAACCGTACTAACAAGTCCAAAAATCCTGCCATATTATATCTAAAACCGTACTACAGAGCCAATAATCTGCCATATAGATCTAAACAACCGTACTACAAAGTCCATATAATCCTGCCATATAGATCTAACAACCGTACTACAGAGTCCATATAATCATGCCATATAGATCTAACAACAAACCGTACCCTATAGAGTCCAATTAATCTCCTCCCATAATTGATTAGATCTAAAAACCCGTACTACGAGTCACATAATCTTGCCATATAGATCTAACAACCGTACTACAGAGTCCATATAATACTGCCATATAGATCTAACAACTGTACTACAGAGTCCATATAATCTTGCCATATAGATCTAACAACTGTACTACAGAGTCCATATAATCTTGCCATATAGATCTAAACAACTGTTCTACAGCATCCACATAATACTGCGATATAGATCTAAACACCCGTACTATAGAGTCCACATAATCCTGCCATATAGATCTAAACAACCGTACTACAGAGTCCACATAATCCTGCCATATAGATCTAAACAACCATACTAGAGAGGCAGTATTATGTGGACTCTGTAGTACGGTTGTTTAGATTTATATGGCTTGATTATGTGGCCACGTAAATAGAAGCCTGCCATATAGATCTAACAACCGTACTACAGAGTCCACATAATCCTGCCATATAGAGCTAAACAACCGTACTACAGAGTCCACATAATCCTGCCATATAGATCTAAACAACCGTACTATACAGCGCCCACATAATACTGCCATATAGATCTAAACAACCGTACTATATAGCACCCACATAATCCTGCCATATAGTGCCATACAATGTAATCTACAGTATATATAATATCTGTGTAAATAAGTTCCTGCTTTATATTAAATCTTCACCTTGTATTTCTGAATCTTTCCAGCTTCTGACCTGGTCTCATCGCCTGACAGGACGCTGGGGCCCGGATACATTGCCCTCATCGTCATCGGGGTCCTGGTGTTGGTGGCCATAGTGGTGTCCATTTTGATTTGCTGGCATGAAAGAAGAACTGGAAACTACAACTTTAAGATTAAAACTCAAGATGTCGGCTACCAGGTGTTCTCCAATTAGCGGAAGCGACCAGGACTGTCTACATACAGGAATATCTGCAACACAGTCTGTCATGTGCATTGTGCAGTAGAGGAGCGCTCTGCACCGCCTGCTCTTCATTGCTGGTACTGATAATCCACCCTAACACTTTCTGCAGTTCTTTAGACCATATGTGGAGTCCTGAGCAGCGGAAGTCTAATATACATAATATATTCACAACAGATGTACAATATGGCATAGCTGTAACTAGCCTAGTGGTCATTGCTGGTATTGCAATTATATTGCAATTTTTGTAAAAAAAAATTCTCATTAAGATCCCCATATAGAAATTTGATTAAGTAAAACTATTTGATGAGTTATGAGCAAACACATGCATAACCAAAGGCAGAATATGTGCACATGAAATTGTGTCTATATAGGAGCCCTAGTGGTCATTGCAGGTATTGCAGCCTTTGGAGAAATTAACACTAAGGGCCACATGTGTGAACTGGTTTTGGTCTAAAACTCACTTTTTCCCCATAGGTTTCTATGGGGAAAAAAGTGAGTTTTAGACCAAAACCATTTCATACATATGGCCCTTAGTGACCACTAGGGCTCCTATATAAGTTTCTATCTATCTCTATCTATCTATCTCACTCATATCTATCTAATATATGTCTCTATAGATTTACATGGAGATCTTTACATATATATTTGCCATAGCATGTCCTCTGTTTTCTAATGCTGCCATTAAGGCTTCTATATATGTGGCCAAAAGATGGGACCTTGACACCTGTTTATACTGTATAGAACACTGTGGCCTGCACTCAGCAATTGGGGGTTAAGATTAATTCTGCGCCACCCGTTCACCAGTGTAGCGGTGAGCGACATT
This sequence comes from Phyllomedusa bahiana, assembly GCA_025379985.1. Taxonomy (NCBI): domain Eukaryota; kingdom Metazoa; phylum Chordata; class Amphibia; order Anura; family Hylidae; genus Phyllomedusa; species Phyllomedusa bahiana. The sequence goes on along the minus strand of JAODAL010007847.1, from coordinate 84,111 downwards.
CATAGTCAGCGCCCACACCAAAGTGCTGGACAGGAACGTACAGAGCTTTGTGTGTGGAACCAAGGGGTGGCTATGGAGGGCTGAGGAGGGAAAGAAGGTAGCTGTCTCATCCAAACTCACTCAACTGTGCCCTCCTCTCACTGGTGTAGGGGAGAGCAGCTCCTCTCATTCTCACATTCAGCTTTCACATCAATGTGCTGTACAAGAATGTATAGCATAATGAGGGTGGTATGAAGCTGGGGGAGAGGGGGGAAACAGTCTCATCCGAACTTATTCCACTGTGCCCCCACTCAGCACTGTAGCAGATGGATATCTATCTATCTGTCTGTCTGTCTGTCTATATAATGCAGTCCCTGTCCTGAGAAAATAACTCTGCTCTTAAGTGGATGCATTTTCTATTACTTTCACTGACTGGGACATCTCCTAGTACATACATTTCTTAATTTAGATCATATAAAGGGTACTAAAGAGAAACATACTATATAAAGCATACTATGTACTAATGATATGGTAGCTCTCTAGTGAGCCTAGTGGTCACTGCTGGCATTGCAAATTTAACAAAATTTGTTACTAAGTTGCCAGTACATACAGACATTTGTGTAATTAAGACATTATAATGAGTTCTAAGCAAAAACATACCACATGATGTAACAAAAAGCATAGTAACCAGTCTAGTGGTGTTTACTGGTATTGCAGTGTTTGTAGCTAAATTAATAAACTGAGATTTGAAGAGCTACTGTATTCAATGTAGGCTACATACCAGGATCTGCAGAGATACGTACATGATAAATATTACTGATGTAATGATTCTGTAATATAGGTGATCCTTGAGAAGCCTGGTGGTCAATACTGGTACTGCAGCTGTAATCAAAATTGTCTTCTAAGACCCATCAAACAATGTGTGGCTTGCCATTCCCCCTGTCCTAAGTTACATCATCACATGAATCAACAGGTGACTGCACCCTAGATTAAATCACTGTGCCCTGAAATACTCCCCCCTTTCTTAAAAAATCTCTTTATAGCCTGGGGTATGCGGGAATACAGCTGTTGCCAATTGTTTTTTTTTTTCTAGAACCCATCAGTTACTTTGTAGCTTCCCATTACACTTGTCCTTATTTATATAATCACACGAATAGACAGGTGACTGCACCCACAAAGTTAGTACACATATGTCCTGAAATACTCTGTGCTGCTTGAAGATCTCTTTATAGCTTGAAGGTTATTGCAAGGAATACAGCTGTTGCCAATTGTTTTTTTCTAGAACCCATTAGTCACTTTGTATTTATATAATCACATAATTTGTATTATTATATCATCATGAATCAATGAATGAACAGGTAACTGTCCCCATAAGGGTTGGCCCACCATACCTGAAATCTCTGTGTGCGGGAATTCTTATACCCCGGTGGTATTGAGAGTGCCTCCCTAGTCCTACCTCGTTGGTATAACTGCATGAAGGCGGTCCGCAAGCCAAAATTACACACCCCTGCCCTGACTGTTTGTGCTGCGGGAGCTCTGAAAGCCTTGTGGTATTGCTGGTATTGCAGTTGTTACCACAACTTTGTGCAAAGCAGTGCTTGCTTGCAATGGTTTGTAAAGTGACTTTTGTGAGACCGTATAAAAGTATGCTATGTGTACATTATATAGTATAGGGGATCGCATAGGAGTTGCATATAATATTATTTTTTTTGGTCTGTAGCTTGATTTAGTTAAGGATTTGGTTTAGGTATCGGGGGAATGCTGGGGTTGTAGTTCCACACAATAAAGCGGTTACGTAAACTAGTTTGCCCATTTGTTTCAATAGAATAGCGACCTGTCATCTTTGGCCATTTACCCAAAGGACCCTTTATAAAATAACGGACCAGGCCCCCAGCTAGAATCCTAAAAATTACGATGGCTTTGGTAGGATCTAAAAACCCCCTATGATTTTAAATTGTTTTACCCGTCACTCCAGAGCTGCTTTGAAAAACCCCTTCATTAACCTTTCACTCGGAAGCTGTGGTGTCACAGATGGCTGCAGCCTTAGTGCGTCATATGGTAACTGGTTAGATGATAAGACAATGGCGGCTCTGAGATTCCTGGAATCCGATCGTCATGGATATTTCTTTTAGAGTTGAGTTTTAAGGAAAACTCCAGACAACAGTGATTTTTTGCTGTTCCCCCCTGAAAAAATTGTTTGGCCCCCCTCTGAATCCCTTTTAAGTAGGGTTCATCTTTGCCCATAATATCCAGGACACTAAAGATGTCCGCCATATATTCAAGAGCTGGTTGTCACTGTACTGTCTAATCTGAGACGCCCATTACCCTGGGGGGGTGAGGGCCGGGGCTGTGGTCATTGAACAACCAGTATAATCATTGTTATTAAAGTTCTGAAATTTCAAATTTTCCTTTGTGTCTTCCCATCTTTAAGATCAAGGCTTGCTGTCAGTACATTAAAGGAGCTGTCCCATCACCGACATTGAGGGCACATAGATAGGATATACCAACAGATAGGTGCGTGTCCCACCTCTGGGAGCAGCTGACTTCGGCTGTAATCTGACGTCCCATTGAGCTGAATGGAAAGACACCGTGCAAGCGCAGCCACTTCTCCATTCAGAATGCCCTAAAAAATGCATTTTCTTTTTCAACTTTGGGCTTAAAAAAACTTTTGACTTAAAAGGAGTTGTCTCCCAAAGAGTTTCAAAGGATGCAGGGAATGAAATACTCTTCCACTTCCTGGCAACGAAAATTTTTGCATACATTGTCTTTTACGCTCCCTGCTGTGCTTGCTTTTGTTGTAATTAGATCGATTTGCTTCTCAAACTACTAACAGGACTTTTTATCTGATCCCTCAAACAAAAGCCCTAAATTTCAGTTTGTTTATTTTTCATAATCGAGTTTTTTCTGTCGAAAAACGACACTGCTGTGACCTGTGTGAGACTTCACTCCCTGCTTCTCATGAACAAAAAGCAGGGGGAGAATTTTTTTTACAGGTCGGTTAGAGGGAACTGAATAGCCCGGGAGGTCATAAATTCATTGTATCTCCTTAGGGGAAAACGAGGAACAAAGCAATATATTTGGAAAATGTCTTTATTTTGTGTTCCCTACAATTTGAAAGCTATTCTTTGTAGCGAGACAACCCCTTTAACTTTCGATAAAAAGTTAAGTCAATAGTTAAAAAATTCACACTTCTTCTTGCTCTGATCAGTTATTCCCAATCCATGTAGGGAGATGAGACAGCTCACTGAGGGATCAGGTTACAGCTGCCCATAGAAGTCTATGGAGATGGGAGGGGGAGAAGGATGAATAGGTGAGAGAGAGAGACAGAGGGCTGCTGCAAGCTCTAGTAAAGTGTTTTGCAGTCTCATCCTGATGCTATGACTTTATAATGGCCTCCTGCTTCCAGTGGTGAATTCAATACTGAGGTGAGACATATCTATGATAAGGATATTAGGTCACATTTCAACAAAATCCTTCGGCTTTACTTCCTTTTAAAGGAAACCATTGATGCCCCTGCTGACCATTTTAGGCACACCAGCTTTTGACGCTAAGCTACTCCCTGGGTAGAAAAGCTGTAAAATAATGGCGGCTAGCAATGATGCATCATGGGTCAATTTAATTGTGTGATTTTCCAGACCCATCATCTTTGTCACTTATGTAGGGCGGGTGGGGGTGCATCAGTTTGGGGGGTTGACTGGATTTTTTCCTTTAAGCCCAGAATATTTTATGAAATAAGAGAGTTTTTGTTTTTATTTTTCTTGAAATATGTAAATGTGTTCACAAAAACCAATGAAAAATCGATGGTTACAACCGTTACTGTAGTGAATAAAATATATCAAAAACCTTTTTATTTTTCTCTTTATTTTTCCGATAAGATATTAATAACAAAAAACCCTAAAAAATACTACTGTCAAAGTTTGATAGGTGCACACCTATCTCGGGAATGGGTCCCCAAAAGTCTCGCTCGAAATGGGGGCTTGTACACCCATCGTTTTGTTTTTTATGTAGTTCCCAGTAGGGTGGACCCAAATGTTTGAAAAGGCCATAAAGTCTACAACACACTGTTTCACTGAGTTTTAGTTTTGCACTTTCTCGGTCTCCCAGGCTGTGGGTGGTTCTACAGCAGCGATTAACATATTCAACTTCTTACTCTGACAGAGCAGGAGATTGTTATCTCTAACAAGATTCAGATAAAACCTGCTTTTCAGTCTCCAGCACATGTACCTTTTTGTTTTGGAAGCAAAACTTTTAGATATAATTATGTAACGTTTCTGGCCCCCACAGCCAAAAACGTCCTGGAACAGGGGTCCCCAGGGCCCCCCGAGGCAGAGATGGTAATACCCGAGGGGGTACCCCAAGTGCAGGTCTGGAAGGCGGAACGGGGGTTGATAAACGGTGCTCAGTGAGGTGTAGCTGGGAACGAATGTCCAGTCCAGGTAGGTTGCAGGTATAGGCCAGCGGTGCAGATGTAAGAGGTAAGCAGGCTGGTGCAGCGGCAGATGTCCAAAGGAACCCTAGACGTTTTAAACCCATGTTTTGAACAGCCAATGCGCAGCCAGGGTCACGCTCTTGTGCTGAGACAACACAACTGACATGGTGACCCGGGAGGGGTTCCTTTGTGCCGAGGTTACAGGTCATGGGCAGGGCCAAGGTACTCCCCTTTTTAAATTGGGGCGTACCCCGGGCGTCCCCTGGGGAGCACGTTTGTCGCACAGGAGCAGGAAGCTGGGGAAGCACAGGGTGGGGCCTCGTGTGTGCAAAGGCCAGGGACACCAGGGGATGTGCAGCGCGGCCGGGAAACCCCGGAACAAAAGGGCACGCTGTCGTCCTAGCAGGGGCCGCACGTGAAAACCCTGACAAATTGTTTGCTTAGATCTAATCCATAGTAGGGTGCATCATCCCTATTTTGCTTCACTAATTAGATAACGTCTGTCTGGTATGCAGCTTACCAAAGAAACCTGTGTGCACTTCAGAACACATAGAAAATGCTCTTATGACTAAAGTAAAATCTATTGAGCAATGTAATTAGATAAAGTCTTCATTTAACTGTCCCTTTATGTTGAAAGCTAATCTTTGTAGTGAGAAAACCCCTTTAAAGCATTTTTAACCAGTTCCTGACTGGGACATTTACTCCCCTCCCTGTCTAGACACATTTATATTTCCTGTAGTACACCCGGGTTTGAACGCTGTAACATTATTTTGCACTTCATTATTCTCCCTTTTTTTTTCAGGGGTGGTTTTTCCTCTATGAAATTTTAAAGAACTTTTATTTAATTTTTTAAATAGTATGAGGGAACATAGTAAAAGAAAAAAATGAAAGGCAGGGACTGTGCCTGTCTTATCAGTGGAGAACCCGGCTGCTGCTGACAGCCAGCTCTCCACCTGCGCACCTGCACAATTAGTTCCAGAACATCCATGCAGAGATATACAGCCACCGTCAGGACTTTTAGGCCATGTTCAACGGCTTTTCGGGATAATTCAGTCCGTAATTACGCCCGAAATGGCCAATTACGGGCCCAAAACCATGTCGGAGGGGGTCTGGGGCCCAAGGGGAGTTGATCTTGGGGGGCCCCCCCTAGTAAATGAAAATATTTCCGGGGCCCCTAGGACTAAATGCCCCATTTTTCCATAATACAGTGTGCAAAAAAAGAATGTATTGGGTACAATAGCAAGAGGTACATATCTGTTCTCACACATTTTCAGTCTAAAATATCATAAAACGGGCTAAGTAGCTCCCTCCATTCCCCCTCCCCACTACATATCCCCCCCCCCCACAACAATACCCCCCCCCCCCACATAAATATCCCCTCCAACCACAAAATTCTCCCTCACCCACATACAATACCCCCTCCACCCCCAACAAATCTCCTCCACCCCCCTACAATATCCCCCCCCACCCCCCTACAATATCCCCTCCCCCCACATACAATCCCCCCTCCACCCACATACACTATCCCCTCCACCCACATACTATCCCCCCCCCCACCCACATACAAAATCCCCCTCCACCCAACATAAAATTATCCCCCCCCACCCACATACAATACCCCCTCCCCCCCCCACATCAATTTCCTCCCCCCCCAAAACAATATCCCCCCCCCACCCATACAATATCCCCCCCCCCCCACAACAAAAACCCCCACCCCCCCACAAACAAACCCCCCTTTCCACCCACATTCAAATCCCCCCTCCACCCCTTTCCAATATCCTCCTCCACCCCACATACAATTTTCCCCCCCCACCCACTTCCCAAACCCCCCCTCCCCCCCACATACAATATAAACCCCTCCAATATCCACATACAATATCCCCCCCACCCACATAAAATCCCCCCCCACCCCAAACTTTTTCCCCTTTGGTAAACCGGCCCCCTCGCCACCCCCCCCCTTAAAAATAAAAAACCAGCAAGAAAGTAAAAGTCTAACTCCTTTACAGGGTCAATCAGGGCAATGTACGGGGAAATTATCCCGGCCCCGTTATAACCTAAAACACCACCACATAGAGCCCAACTTAGGGGGGGGCCCCGGGAACCCAGCTCAGGTAAAAACCCTAAAACCCCCCATATAGAACCAATAGAGGTCAACACCACTCGGGTTTAAAACCTTCAACCCCCGCCTTTAAAGGGGGAACCCCAAGAGGTCGGGCACCAGTTTAGGTAAACCTACAACACCCCCCATATAAAGCCCCACAAAGGGGGTCAGTCACCAGTCAGGTAAAAACCTACAACACCCCCCAAATAGAGACCCATGGGTGGTCAAAACACCACCCTTCGGGTTTTAACCCTCAAAAACCGCCATATAGAAAACCACATAGGGGTCAGCCACCCAGCCAGGTATAACCAAACAACCCCGCCTTTATAGAGACCACTTTGGGGAAGCAGACCCAGCCAGGTAAAAACCCACAACCCCACCATATAAAAAGAACCCCCAATTTGGGGTTTCTACCACCCCGGTAAAACCCCTACAACACTGCCTTTATAGAGACCTTTTTGAGGTCAACCCCCAGCCCAGTAAAACCCCAAAAACACCACATATAAGAACCCACTTTGGGGTTTCGGGACACCACTCAGGTAAAAACCTTAAACCCCGCCCATATAGAGCCCCCACAAAAGAGGTCAAAACACCCAGTCAGGTAAAAAATACAACACCGCCATAAAAGGAACCCCCAAAAGGAGGTAAAACCCACCAGCTCAGGTATAACCTACAAACCCCCAATATAGAGACCCCCATAGAGGTCAGACCCCAGTTTCAGGTAAAACCCTACAACACCCCCCATAAGGGGTTCCCATAGGGGTCAGACCCAGCTCAGGTCACATCACATTACAGTAAATTAAGCACTAAAACCCAAATATAGAAGTAAAAAATAACCCCTTACACCCAGGGACTCATCAGAGCCCTCCTACGATATTCTTTTCCCCTTCCCCTCTTTTTTTGTTCTTTTTTCCTTTTTTTTCTTTGCACCCGTTCCCCCGCCATGATGACTTTTACCCCCAAAACAGTCACCCCCTTGCAAAAAATTAACACAAAATACTTATTTTTTCCCCCCCCCAATTTTTCCAGCATCTCTTTATTTTTTCCCCCACCTCTGTACAAACGCCCAGGGGGGGAAAGAGCGGGTAAAAAGGGCCAATAACTTAGAGGCCTGGGATCCTAAAGGGGTTGGTGGTTGGGAAAGGCTAACCCTTTTGGAGAAATGCAAACCAAATATGGGTGCTCCCTCTAAATTTAAAATTCCCCGGGGTAGGTAAACTAACCCTGGGGTGGGGTAGGAAAAATGGCAAGGCCCCGGGTTTTGTGGTAGGGGGTTTTCCCCCAAGTTAGGTAAGTGTAGGTATTTTGGGTCCCCCTTTATTTTGGCTGAAGGTAGTAAAACCGGCGTTAGGGTTTCCCCTTTAAAGGGTAGTATACAGGAAACTTAAGGCCTCCTTTAGGTATTTGCAGGCAGTTAGGGGTCCCCCTTTTTAGCTAGTGTGCAGGAATCATCCCCCCCCCCCTTTTTAAATTCTGTGTAGGTAGTGGGGCCCCCTTTATTTTTAAATAGTCAGGGCCCCCTTTTGGTTAGGGGTTTCCCCTTTATTTAGTCAAGGGTCCCTTTAGGTAGTCGGGGCCCCCCTTGTAGTCGGGGCCCCCCTTTGGGTTTGGGCCGGGGACCCCCCTTTAGGTAGCCAGGGGCCCCCTGTAGGTAGTAGGGGCCCCTGTGGGTTTAAGGTCGGGGGCCCCCCGGGTTGGTGTCCATTTCCCCTTTTGTAGTCAGGGCCCCAATTGTAGCCGGGCCCTCTTTGTAACCGGGCCCCCCCTTGTACCCAAGGGCCCCCTCCTTTACCAGGGCCCCCCCTTGAAAGCCGGGGGCCCCATTTTAAGGTTATTTCGGGACCCCTGTAGGTGGGTCGGGGCCCCCTTTTTTGCAGCCGGGGCCCCCTTTTTTGGCACCCAGGGCCCCCCCTTTGAAAACCCGGGGCCCCCCCCTTTGTAGCCGGGGGCCCCCCCTTGTAGCCAGGGACCCCCTTGTAGCCGGCCCCCCTTTACAGCCGGGGCCCCCCTTTTGGCGGGCCAGGGCCCCCTGGGTAGCCAGGGACCCCTTTTTATTTGGGGGCCCCCCCCTTTTTGTAGCCGGGCCCCCCCCCTTGTACCCCAAGGGACCCCCCTTGTAGCCGGGGCCCCCCTTTACCCCCGGGGCCCCCTTTGTACCCCAGGGTCCCCTTTGGGTAGCCAGGGCCCCCTGTATCTGGGCCCCCATTTTGCCAGGGACCCCCTGAGCCAGGGCCCCCCCGTTGTCGAGCCCCCCCTTGTAGCCAGGAACCCCCTGTAGTCAGACCCCCCCCCCTTGTAGTCAGGGCCCCCCTTTTTGGGTTTGGCCGGGGGCCCCCCCTTTTAGTCGGGGGCCCCCTTTTGGTAGCCGGGGCCCCCCCTTGTATTTTCGGGGGCCCCCCCCTTTGGGTAGTCGGGGGCCCCCTTTGGCCGGGGGCCCCCTGTAGGTAGCCGGGGGCCCCCATGTAGTCATGGGCCCCCCTTGTAGCCGGGACCCCCCCAAAGGACCCAATGGGCCCCCCCCTTTAGGTAGCCGGGGGGCCCCCGGGTTAGGATTCAGGGGCCCCCTGAAAGGTTTATCCCCCCCCCCTTTTGTATTTTGGGGCCCCCTTTTTTGTGGGCCAGGGCCCCCATTTGGGTTTGCCAGGCCCCCCATTTGGGTTAGCCATGGCCCCTCTTTGTGTCAGGGGCCCCCTTTTGGTAGGGGGGGCCCCCCCTTTTGGGTTTTACCCAAGGGGTCCCCTTGTATTTCAGGAGCCCCCCCTGTGGTAGTAGGGGCCCCCCTGTAGGTAGCCAGTCCCCCTCTTTTTGTAGTCAGGGCCCCCCTTGTAGCCGGGGCCCCTCTTTGTAACCGGGGCCCCCCCCCCCTTGAAACCCAAAGGGCCCCTTTTGAAAGAAGGGCCCCCTGTGGGTAGCAGGGCCCCTTTTTTTTTCGGGGCCCCTTTTTTGGTACCCCGGGGGGACCCCCTTTGTACCGGGGACCCCCCCCCCTTGTAGCCGGGGCCCCCCCCCCCCCCTTTTGACCCCGGGCCCCCCTTTTGTAGCCAGGGCCCCCTTGTACCATGGCCCCCCTTTTGTAGCCAGGAACCCCCTAAAGTCAGGCCCCCCCCCTTGTATTTCGGGGCCCCCCCCTTGTACCCGGGCCCCCCCTTTGTGCCGGGCCCCCCTGTAGCGGGAAACCCCCCCTTGTAGCCAGGGCCCCCCCCCTTGTAGCCAAGGACCCCCTTGAGTCGAAGCCCCCCCTTTTTGCCAGGGACCCCCTTGAAAGCCGGGGGCCCCCCTGTAGTCAGGGCCCCCCCTTTTTGTAGCCAGGGCCCCCCCTGTAGTCAGGGCCCCCCTTTGTAGCCCGGGGAACCCCCCATTTTGGGGTCAGGGCCCCCCCCCTTTTTACCCAAAGGGACCTCCTGTGTCAGACCCCCCCCCCTTGTACCCCAGGGACCCCCTGTATTTCAAACCCCCCCTGGTAGTCAGACCCCCCCCTTGTTAGCCGGGGGACCCCTGTAGTCGGCCCCCCCTTTTCCCGGGCCCCCCTTTTGTACCCCGGGCCCCCCTGTAGGTAGGTAAAAAAAAACAAAACAAAAAAACAACAAACAGTTTCTTACCTGGTCGGGCTCCTTCTCCGGCCGTTCCGAGGCCGGGCTCCGTACTGCCCCCCTTTCCCAGGGGGCCGCGGTGAAGTAACGTCACCGCGCCCCCTTTCGTCGAAAGTGGGGGGGGGGCCCCCCCCCGGCAGGCGGGGGGCCAAAAGCGTTTTTTTAACCCCCCTGGGGGGAGATCAGCGGAGCGCAGCGCTATTTGGGCTGCCCCCTCCCCCCTACCCCCCGCCCCAGCCCCCCAGGAGCCGGGGACATTAGCCCCCAAACTCCCGGGATTTCCCGGGCCTGGGGAAAAACGCCCGGGGCCCCCCCGGGCTTCAAGGCCCGGGGATGCGGGGCCCCAGCCCCCGGGGAAAAAGGCGTCCCCCAACCTTTTCCCCCGGGGGCCCCACAGGGCTCGGGGGGGCAAACCCCGGGGGGGTTTCCCCCCCTTTCCCCCCCCCCCCCAACCCCCCAGTCCGAGCCTGCCAATTTTCCCATTTAACTACGGTAATTGCAAGTTCCTTTAGGGGAACTATGCTTTCTTTTCTCCTCCCCCCTGCTCGCGAATACCCGAGGGGGGAGATAAATGCATCACTAGTAATGATTGTCTAGGGGCCCGGGCCGAGGGGCCGCCCCCCGCTCGCCCCCCCCCGCCCCCCGGCCATCGGCGTAATTGGGGGGGCGGAATTAGGGCCCCCGCATTTTAAAAGGGCCGGGTGGAAAAATACCCTTAAAAAATCAAGGGGGTGGTCGGCAAGGGGTTTTAAAAAGGGGTTCTCCTTTAAACCCCTTAACCCGAACGCCTAAAAGTATTTAAATTGACCAGAAAAATTTTTTTATTTTTGCCTTTTTGGCTTTCAACATTTTTTAATTTTTTTTATTTTTTCAATGCGAATTTTGGGAGGGGGGGCCCCCTCTTTTCAAATTCGGACGGTTTGTATTTTTAGGGGGGAATATTTTAAATTTCCCTCAAATAAAAAATTGAGAATTTTTTTTTTTTTATTTTTTTAAAAAAAAAAATTTTTTTTGGTTTTTTTTTTAATTTTTTTTTTTTAAAAACCCCTTCCCCACTTTTCCAAAATTAAAAACTTTGTTTTTTTTTAAATTTTTCGGGTTATTACGGTCCCCCCTTTTGGAAATACCTAATATTGTGGGTTTTTTTTTTTGGGAAAATTTTATCACAATTATTTTTTTTTAAAAATTTTCTTTTTCTTTTTTTTTTTTAATTTTTTTTTTTTTTTTTTTTACACTTTAACTTTTTTTTTTTTTTTTTTTTTTTTTAAAACCCCAATAAAGGGGAGAACTTTTTTTTAAAAATTTTTTTTTTATTACCCTTAGAAATTTATTAGCATATTCATATTTTGTTAATAATTAAAATTTTTTTTTTTTTTCTGTTCATTTGAAAACAGACAGTGATCAGGAAGGGACAGTGTTCCGGGGTCCTGGCTTGTTACCCCAAGAAGTCTGGGGCCCTCTGGGTCCCCCCGGGCTGATTTGGGGGGCCTTTCCCCCTGGGCTCTGTGGGGTAACCGGGTTTTCCCGATCCCCCGACAGACAGGGCCCCCTTTTTGATTGGCTGGGGGAAACCAAACCCCCCGCAATAAAAGGGGTTTAAAAGCACCGGGTTGCGGGGTTTTTTTCCCATTCCCGATCCCTGCAGGACATGGTCTGGGGGGGTGGGGGTAGAAACAGCCCCATCTCAGCGCAGCTCGTCCCCCGGGCCGCCCCAAACCCCCGATGTGTGCACGACAAAAAGGACTTTGCTGCAAAACGAACAAACCCGCACCACCGACCCCTAAAGGGGAGGGGGTGTTAAGGAGTTAAAAACAAGGGCCGATTTGTTAAAAGTGTCCCTTGACAATAAACTGATCATTAAGTGTCCCGATTGCTCGGTCCCTCAGCAATTAGCTGTAATTTGTAAAAAAAAACCGGGAAATTTAAAAGGGTTTGAAATTCTAAAAGGGTAGTGGGTTAGTTTATAAAAACCACAATGCTTTGTTTTGTAATAGCTTATAATCTTACACTAGGGACAATTTTAATGTATTTTGGTTGTTTTAAAATTTAAAAGGGAATGTCCTCAGAAATGCCCTACTGTTTTTTTAAAAGGGCATGTTTTTTATTTTAATTTTTTTTTTAAAAGTTTTTTTTGGTTGTTTTTTTTTTTTTTTTTAAATTTTTCCCAATTATCCCTTTTTTACAACAAAATCCTACATTTTTTCCCCCTTTGGGCCACTGGGCCCAAATTAATATCCTGACCCTTTTGTTTTTAGAAAAATTTTTGTCTCCTCATTATCAGCACAGACGGGATTAAAATGAGGGTGACACCAATGGTTTAGTTTAACACAGGATCCACCAAAAAAAAGTCAAAGCTCCCCCTCCCCCCTCCCGGCAAAAGGGACTTTTTTCCGGGGTCCAGAGCATGCCTAGAAAACTCTTAAAGAAAAGGGACTCTAAAGTAAAGGGGTTTTTTCCCCTGTCACAGGCCCCTTTTCCCATGTGCTAAAAAGAACCTCTCTAAATGCTGTTAAAAGCAGTCGGGGGCAAGAGGGCCGGGCCCCCAAAAATCCTATCAGACAAAAAAAAAAAAGAGACGAGAAATTTTATATTTCAAAAAATTAAAAATTAAACATAGAAGTGAAGATTATGTTTCAGTTTTTTTGTACCCTTCTTTGAGACATCGCCCGTCCCCGTTTTAGGGGGAAAAACCTGCAGGCCAAACAGTGTGATGAGAACACCCCTTTAAAAACAGATGCAAAATTTTGGGCAGTTTCTCTTTTGGCCATTAGATGGTAGTATGTGCGGGTTTTCCCAAAACCCAAGGTGATTTGTATATTGGGGGGGGATTTTTAATTCAAAGGAAAAGCGCAGAGGGAAAAAATAAAATCCCAGTAACCCAAACAATGTTTTTTGTGGTGAAAGGGGCATATTTGGGCAATTTTGGGAAAAATTAAAAAAAACCCGGAAAGATTTTAGTGGCGGGCGCTTAGCGCCCGTGGCAAAAATTTGCAAAACCCCGGCCTTTTGGGTTGGGTGTCCCACCCCCCTTTAAAAAAACCCCAAAACCCACCCCCACCTAAATGAAATTACGGTTTTTGGAAGAAACCCCGGTAGTCCCCTTATACCCAGGTAGTACCCCCCCAAAACCCAGGTAGTCCCCCTTACAGGAAAGGTAGAGCCCCCTTGTACCCAAAGTAGTTCCCCCCTCTTTTTGCCAGGTGGGTCCCCCCCTTTTGTTAGCGGGTAAAACCCCCCCCCTTTGTTAGCCAGGTAGGGGCCCCCCTTTGTTTCCCAGGTAGTCCCTTTCCTTTGTTTCCCAAGGTGGGGCCCCCCTCATTTTCCAGGTAGTTGCCCCCCCCTGTTACCCCCCCAGTAGATGCCCCATTTTTTTACCCAGGAAATTGGCCCTCTTTTAAACCCAGGTAATGCCCCTCTGTTACCGGGGTAGATCCCCCCCTTTTTTTTAGCCAGGTGGGGCCCCCCTTTGGTTAGACAGGTGGGCCCCCCTCGGGTTGCCTTGGGTTTCCCCCCATTGTTAGAAAGGTATTGCCCCCTTTGTTAGCCGGGAAGGCCCCCCCTGTTGCCGGTTTAGATCCCCCCATTGTTACCCCAGGTTTTCCCCCCCTTTGTTACCCAGGTAGGGGCCCTTTGTTGGCAGTAAATTCCCCCCATTGTTACCCAGGTTTGGGCCCCTTTTGTTACCCAAGGTAATGTTCCCCTCTGTTCGGTAGACCCCCCCATTTTTTTTGCCAGGAGTTCCCCCCTCTGTTCCCGGGTAGTCCCCCCCAATTGGGGACCCCGGTTGAGCCCCCTCTTTTTAACAGGTAGGGGGCCCATTGTTTGCTGGGTTAGGGGCCCCCCTTTTTTCCCAGGAAACCCCCCATTTTTTGCCAGGTGATGCCCCCTTTGGGTTTCCCGGGTTTGTGCCCCCCCCCTGTTGCCGGGGGTATGCCCCCATTGTTTCCCAGGTAGGGCCCCCTCTGTTCCCCAGGAAATCCCCCAATTGTTTCCCGGAATCCCCCCTTTTGTTTTTCCAGGTAGCCCCCCCATTTTTTTTGCCAGGTAGATCCCCCCTGTTCCCCGGGTATCCCCCCCTAAAGTAAAAAAAATTTAAAATAAAAAAAAGCCCACTCCCCTCACCGGGCCCTGCAGGTGGCCCGCCCCGGCCCGTCCCCCTCAGGCGCGGGGGAATGATTCCCCCGGGGTGATTTCCCCCTGCGCCGCGCCCTGTTTTTAGGCGCAAAAGGGGCGGACATACGGGGGGAGAAGGGAGGAGGGAGCGATCCCCCCTCCCTCCCCCCTGACAGCGAGACTCCGGGGGGGGAAAACCCCCCTCTTTCCCAGGTATTTTCCCCCATTGTTAGCCGGGGATTCCCCCCTTTTTTTAGCCAGGTAGTCCCCTTTCCCTGTTGAGGTAGAGGGCCCCTTTGGGTTGGGCCGGGTATTCCCCTTTTTGGGTTACCCCAGGAAAATGCCCCCTCTTTCCCCAGGTAGATGCCCCCCCATTGTTTTGGGCCCAAGGTGGGTGCCCCCTTTTGGGAAAGGGAAAGGCCCCCTTTTGTTCCCAGGAAAGGTTTTTTGCCCCCCATTGTTTCCCGGGTAGGGCCCCCTCTGTTGCCGGGGGAATGCCCCATTGTTTTCCCAGGAAAATGCCCCCTTTTGCCAGGTAGTCCCCCCTTTTTTGCCAGGGGTGCCCACCATTGGGTTTGGGCCGGGTTTAGTCCCCCTTTTTTTGCCGAGTAGCCCCCCCCATTGTTTGCCAGGTAGTGCCCCCTTGTTTCCCAAAGGTTGATTGCCCCCTCTTTTTTCCCAGGTAGTCCCCCCCTTAAAGCTAATAAAAAAAAAATAATAAAAGCCACTACCTCCCCGGGTTTCCTGAAGCGTCCCGCCCCGGGAACAAATCTCCTCAGGTCACGGGGGAAGTGAGTCAGCCCCCGTCATCCCCTGCACCCCGCCGTCACCCCCCTGCGGCGCCTTTTTATGTAGACGGGGCCAGGCCCCGGACTTACAGGGGGAGAAGGAGGGGGGGGAGCGATTCCCGCCTGGGGGAAAGGCCCGGCGGCCCCAATTTAGCGCAAAGGTTTCTCTGTCCCCGGCGGTCAAAAAAAGGCCCCCCCCGCCTTTGGCGGCGGGGGAATGCCCCCCCTTTTGGGGAGGGGGGGGGGGTCCCAAATTAGCGGGCCCCCCTCGCCAAAAAGGGGGAGATTTTGGCTTGAAATGGTTTTAAGGATATTCACCCATTTACAGGGAACATGTCACCAGGATGGCTTCCTGCATAGCCCCTTTGCTGACATGGGTTTGCTAGGGTTTTTAAATTTGAGCGGCCCAAAAATCTATGGAGGGCCCCCCGAAAAAGAAGCGGGAGACAGACAATCCCCCAAAGTTTTGGGTGAGCTGGTGCCTCCAGGGGGTCTCTAGCGGGGGCCTCCAGGGGCCTCTAGCGGGGGCCCCGGGGGTCCGGGGCCCTTTTTGGGGGGGGCCGCCAGGGGCCTCTAGCGGGGGCCGCCAGGGGCCTCTAGCGGGTGCCGCCAGGGGCCACTAGCGGGGGGCCCCCAGGGGCTCTAGGGGGTTTTCCCCCAAGGGGCCTAGGGGGTGCCCCCGGGGGGTCTCAGCGGGTCCCTCCGGGGGCCCTTCTAGGGGGTTGCCCCCGGGGGTCTCTAGGGGTGCCCCCCGGGGTTCTAGCGGGGGGCCCCCCAAGGGGCCTTTTAGCGGGTGCCCCCCAAGGGGCCTCTGGGTGCAGGGTCATTTTTCTCTCCCCCGGCGGCTTCGTGGGAGGGGGAGGAAGAGGGAAATCCACTGTTCTTTTGGAACTGGGGGTTTTCCTGGAAAGGCTGCCAAAACTGGTTGCTATAGCTAAGACCGGGTTCAATCCCCCCCGATGGGTGCCACCCAATGGTTTCTATAGCTACAGACCTGGCTTCTACTAGGCTGCAGTAGATGCCAGTAAACACGCCCCTGAATTCAAAATGAAACAAAGAAAACAGGACTGAGGTAAGATGAATCAATGTAGTGAGACAACCCCTTTAAAGATCTTGCAAAAACAAGTCACTTTGCAATATGTGTCCATTAACATTGTCCTCCCTATTCCTAGATATCCCCTCTTGTATGGGCTGCATCAGCTCCTCAGGTCGCTATAGCTACAGACCTGTGTTGATCGCTCCTGATAGGCTGTCAGCACTGGTCGCTATAGCTACAGACCTCTCTGATCTCTCCTGATAGGCTGTCAGCACTGGTCGCTATAGCTACAGACCTCTCTGATCTCTCCTGATAGGCTGTCAGCACTGGTCGCTACAGCTACAGACCTGTTCGATCCCTCCTGATAGGCTGTCAGCACTGGTCGCTATAGCTACAGACCTGATGTCCTCAGCAGCTCATCACTGTAGACCAGTAGAAGCCAATAAACGCGTTCTTAGTTCAAAAATGAAATTGAGAAAACAGGACTGAGGTAAGATGAATCGATGTTGTGAGACAACCCCTTTAAGGAAAGCATGCTTGCATTTGTGCATTAGAAAAGTCATTGCCTGCTCTCCTGAAATTGCACTTCATCCATTCCAAGCAAATAGTGTTGATCGATTTAATCGAGAACAGTAAAAATCGAGATCGAGCCGATTTTTCACGGTAAAAACTTAGATTTTTACAGGGAAAAATCGGCTCGATCTCGATTTTTACTGTTCTCGATTAAATCGATCAACTACAAGCAAAGTCCATGTAACTAGTGAGGATATGGTGACTGACACCTGTGCGCAACATTTCAAAGGCCGGGTGCACATGGTGAAAAACGTATTCAAAACAGCGTGTGAGCAGAGCTTAAGGGGATGTTCACACTTCATTTTGGATCCGATTTTGAATCCGTTTTTAGATACGTTTGGATCCGTGTTTCAGACCCTAAACGGACCCAAACCCACATCTAATAATGTGCAGTGTGATTACATTGCTTTCAATGTACAACACGCATCAGTGTTCAGACGAGTGATCGACAATGCAGGTTTACTTACGTCTTTCGGATTCGTTCAAAGAAATGTCATGTCCCTTCTTGATCCGTTTTGCGCAGCAGACGCCCTATTTAAAGGAGTTGTCTCATTACAAGCTTTCAGCCTGTCAGTGAGCCTGATAGTTGAATTGAGGGGCGTGCTTCTTGGTCTGTCTCTTCTGCTCCCTCTTCCCCCCCTCCCCTCAGCACACAGGCAGCTCCATAACTTCTATACAGCAAGGGGGAGGGGGTTTGCTGCCAGAGTTGACCCTGTGTGTGTGCCTGCCTAGGTCTGTTGCAGGAGAGGGCTGATCTATGAGTGTAGAGAGGTCTGTGAAGCTGCTGTGTATGCTAATAGCAGAGGGAATGCATGTGTTCCTATATCCCCTGCTTAGCTTACAAGTCTCCACATCTCCAGCAACAACAAACCCTGTCAGAACAGACACAGGGCAGCTGGGAAGTGTTACTATACTCAGGATGTGTCACTAGTACAGCACAGCATGAACGGTTCACATGCCTGATCTGTATAGTATTAGTATAGTGACAGTTTCACAGATACATAATGATTATAGTAGCACACAGGGTCACTGCTGTCACATCTATCTGTGTAGAGAGCAGGAGGAAGCAGGCACACACAGCATGGACAGAGAAGCCAGAGTCCTCACTCTCCCTCCCTCCACTACAGAAGCATTCTGTGCGGGAGGGGCTCTCTGCTCCGACCTATCTTCAAAGGTGATGAGTCATACAGACCTGACAGCCAGTGAGATAAGGATCAACAGGTCAGTTGCCATAGAGATTTGAGAAGCTGATGCACTCCTACTAACCGGGCTAACTCAAAATCAGTAGGACATTTGTAATGAACATATATTGCAAAGCTGCTTGTTTTTTAAAGATCTTTTAATTAAAACCCAATCATTGTAGCGAGACAACCCCTTTAAAACTATACGGTGCGATCCTGCTGCAGCCAAAATACAGCCAAACACACACCTGCATGTTGGACATGTGTTGGATGCGATTTACACAGCGCTTTTGGATGCGTTTTTCGGATCCAAAACAGATCCAAAAAGGGATCTAACGGGCCATGTGAACATACCCTAAGGCTCATGCCTTCTTTATCAAGTGTGTACATTGGCGTCAAAGCAGTCTTTGAATAGACCAATATTTTTATGGATAGAAACAAATCACACCAAAATATCATAATCTACACCTAAAACTAATTCATACAAACTTTAAAACTCATCTATTCCGCTTCTTCCCAGAAACACTTTGTAACTTCGGTTTTCAATCAGCTCTTTGGGAAACAAGGAGTTAAAAGGGGTTGTCTCACGACATTGATTCATTTTGAATTCAGGGGAGTGTTTACTGGCTTCTACTAGGCTGCAGTAGAAGCCAGGTCTGTAGCTATAGCAACCAGCACTGCAGTCTATCAGGAGAGATTGAACAGGTCTGTAGCTATAGCAACCAGCACTGGCAGCCTATCAGGAGAGATCAAACAGGTCTGTAGCTATAGCAACCAGTGCTGGCAGCCTATGAGGTGAGATTGAACAGGTCTGTAGCTATAGCAACCAGTGCTGGCAGCCTATCATGAGAGGTTGAACAGGTCTGTAGCTATAGCAACTAGTGCTGGCAGCCTATCAGGAGTGATCGGACAGGTCTGTAGCTATAGCGACCAGTGCTGGCATCCTATCAGGAGAGATCGGACAGGTCTGTAGCTATAGCGACCAGTGCTGGCAGCCCATCAGGAGAGATTGAACAGGTCTTTAGCTATAGCAACCAGTGCTGGCAGCCTATCAGGAGAGATTGAACAGGTCTGTAGCTATAGCAACCAGTGCTGGCAGCCTATCAGGAGAGATTGAACAGGTCTGTAGCTATAGCAACCAGTGCTGGCAGCCTATCAGGAGAGATTGAACAGGTCTGTAGCTATAGCGACCAGTGCTGGCAGCCTATCAGGAGAGATTGAACAGGTCTGTAGCTATAGCAGCCAGTGCTGGCAGCCTATCAGGAGAGATCAAACAGATCTGTAGCTATAGCAACCAGTGCTGGCAGCCTATCAGGAGAGATTGAACAGGTCTGTAGCTATAGCAACCAGTGCTGGCAGCCCATCATGAGAGGTTGAACAGGTCTGTAGCTATAGCAACTAGTGCTGGCAGCCTATCAGGAGTGATCAGACAGGTCTGTAGCTATAGCGACCAGTGCTGGCATCCTGTCAGGAGAGATCGGACAGGTCTGTAGCTATAGCGACCAATGCTGGCAGCCTATCAGGAGAGATTGAACAGGTCTGTAGCTATAGCAACCAGTGCTGGCAGCCTATCAGGAGAGATCAAACAGGTCTGTAGCTATAGCAACCAGTGCTGGCAGCCTATCAGGAGAGATTGAACAGGTCTGTAGCTATAGCAACCAGTGCTGGCAGCCTATCAGGAGAGATTGAACAGGTCTGTAGCTATAGCGACCAGTGCTGGCAGCCTATCAGGAGAGATTGAACAGGTCTGTAGCTATAGCAACCAGTGCTGGCAGCCTATCAGGAGAGATCAAACAGGTCTGTAGCTTTCGCAACCAGTGCTGGCAGCCTATGAGGGGAGATTGAACAGGTCTGTAGCTATAGCAACCAGTGCTGGCAGCCCATCATGAGAGGTTGAACAGGTCTGTAGCTATAGCACCTAGTGCTGGCAGCCTATCAGGAGTGATCGGACAGGTCTGTAGCTATAGCGACCAGTGCTGGCATCCTATCAGGAGAGATTGAACAGGTCTGTAGCTATAGCGACCAGTGCTGGCAGCCTATCAGGAGAGATTGAACAGGTCTGTAGCTATAGCAACCAGTGCTGGCAGCCTATCAGGAGAGATTGAACAGGTCTGTAGCTATAGCAACCAGTGCTGGCAGCCTATCATGAGAGGTTGAACAGGTCTGTAGCTATAGCAACCAGTGCTGGCAGCCTATCAGGAGAGATCGAACAGGTCTGTAGCTATCGCGACCTGAGGAGCTGATGTAGCCCATACAAGAGGGGATATCTAGTAATAGGTTGGACACGTTAATAGACACATATTGCAAAGTGACTTGTTTTTGCAAGATGTTTAACATAAAAAGCAGCAATCCTTGTAGTGAGACAACCCCTTTAAGGTTGAGTTTCCACGCCGCCTCTCTCTGAAGCAGGTGAACTATCTCTCCCTTTAATCTCCTTCTAAATGCCTCACGTCAGTTCTGACATACCGTGGCGTGCTCCATAAAGGCATCAGGTGACAGCAGTCTTCCCGAACTTTGTGTCACCTTTGCCTTTAATGCTGGTACCTTCTGTCAGTTTATATTGCCGGATTGCAGAACAATGTTCGCTCATCTTCATACTCTGGGCAGTCTGTCCCACATACAGCTTTCTGCAGGTGCCCGCTATCACATGCTTGAGATAGCTTGCTGGCAGTTTCTGTACCCTTAGTGGGGTGAGCAGTGGAAGCTCCTTTCATAATGGACGGACAATGCTAACATTTCAAACATTTAAATGCCCCGTTGCATTCGCTTGCTAACTCGGTCTGTCCAGTTATCGATTGCATTTTTATGTCAGAAGACATAATTTGACTTCCTGTGCTCTGTCCTCTACGGTACACAAACCAGGGAGTCTCCTTAACCCATAGTTGCCAACTTTTGAAATTGAAAAAGCAGGAGATTGTAGTGGACAAAATTTGCATGGACACCACGCCCATCTTGTCGGTGTGCCACGCCCCTTCAAAAAGCCACACCCACTCCACCTAACTGCATAACGGCTTTGGAAGAAAGCCAGGTAGATGCCCTTATAGCCAGGTAGTAGCCCCCCATAACCAGGTAGTGCCCCTTGCAGGCAGGTAGATTCCCCCTTGTGGCCAAGTAGATGCCCCCTCTGTAGCCAGGTAGATTGCCCCCTTTGTTAGCCAGTTAGATGTCCCCCTTTGTTAGCCAGGTAGATGCCCCCCTTTGTTAGCCAGGTAGTACCCCCTCTGTTGCCAGGTAGTTGCCCCTTCTGTTGCCAGGTAGATGCCCCCATTGTTAGCCAGGTAGTGCCCACTTTGTTAGCCAGGTAGTGCCCCCTCTGTTGCCAGGTAGTGCCCCCTCTGTTGCCAGGTAGATGCCCCCATTGTTAGCCAGGTATTGCCCCCTTTGTTAGCCAGGTAGTGCCCCCTCTGTTGCCAGGTAGATGCCCCCATTGTTAGCCAGGTATTGCCCCCTTTGTTAGCCAGGTAGTGCCCCCTCTGTTGCCAGGTAGATGCCCCCATTGTTAGCCAGGTAGTGCCCCCTCTGTTGCCAGGTAGTGCCCCCCTCTGTTGCCAGGTAGATGCCCCCATTGTTTGCCAGGTAGTGCCCCCATTGTTTGCCAGGTAGATGCCCCCATTGTTTGCCAGGTGTTGCCCCCTGTTGCCAGGTAGTTGCCCCCTCTGTTGCCAGGTAGTGCCCCCATTGTGAGCCAGGTAGTGCCCCCATTGTGAGCCAGGTAGATGCCCCCATTGTTTGCCAGGTAGTGCCCCCTCTGTTGCCAGGTGATGCCCCCATTGTTTGCCAGGTAGTGCCCCCATTGTTTGCCAGGTAGTGCCCCCTTTGTTGCCAGGTAGTGCCCCCATTGTTTGCCAGGTGATGCCCCCATTGTTTGCCAGGTAGTGCCCCCATTGTTTGCCAGGTAGTGCCCCCTCTGTTGCCAGGTGATGCCCCCATTGTTTGCCAGGTAGTGCCCCCTGTGTTGCCAGGTAGTGCCCCCATTGTTTGCCAGGTAGATGCCCCCTCTGTTGCCAGGTAGTGCCCCCCTAAAGCTAATAAAAATAAAATAATAAAAGCCACTCACCTCACCAGGCTCCTGCAGCGCGGCCGCTCCGGACGATCTCCTCAGCGACGCAGGGGAAGTGAGTGCAGCCGCGCGTCACTTCCCCCTGCGCCGCTGACCTGTATGTACGGCGCACACCGGCGCTGTGCATACAGGGGGAAGAGGGAAAAGATCCCTCCTGCCTCCTCCCTGCACAGCGAGACTCCGGGCGGGTGAAGCGGCTGCAGCGGCCGCTTCACCCGCCTGTGGGAACGGCCCGGCGGCGCCAGAGTAGCGCACCAATTAGCGGGACCCCCCCGCCATAAGCGGGAGAGTTGGCATGTATGCCTTAACCCCTTAATAGAGCAAAGCAGCATTCTTTCATTCATGCATCCTGTCACTTCCTGGTCAAGCTGTCTGTAATTAGCATATGAGCTCAGTGTATTCAGACTTCTGCTAATTAGTCTAGATTAGATAAACAAGCTCCTGCTCCTAGGTCCAGAGAAGCTTCAGAGCTAAAGTAAACAGTAATAATTAGTATATGTTATCTGAAAGATCAGATAACACACAAGCTCTCAGGCTGCTGGCAGTTCTGTGCTGTGACCTGTGTGATGAGATTATTCCCTGCTATCAGATAAGACAAACAGCAGGGGAGAGCAAGCAAACAGGTCGGTAACTAGAGAAACCTGAAAGTCCTCAGAAGGTGATAAAATCATTTGTAGCTCCTCAACAAAATAAATGAACAAAGCAATATATTTGGAAAACGTCTTCATTTAGTGTTCCCTACATGCTGAAAGCTATTCTTTGTAGTGAGACAACCCATTTAAGTCCCCTGAAAAGGCCTGAATGACCAGCAACATTTTTTAGTTTTTGCCTCCCTGCATTTCAACAGTTGTAACTTTTTTATTTTTTTAATGGCGCAGTTGTATGAGAGCTTGTTTTATGCAGGAAAAGTTGTACTTTTTGGGGCATAGTTTGAGTTTATATATAAATTTACTGTTGATTTTTTTACATTTTTTACACCATTCACATTATATACTAAATAAACCATTAGATTAATTGAACAGGTTATTATGGTCGTATAGATACCAAATATGTGCGGGTTTTTTTTGTGAAATATAGGCACAATCATTTCTATTAAATATTTATTTTTATTTTTTATTTTTTTTTCTATACTTTTATTTTTTTTAAATTTAAATTTTTATTAAGTTTTTCTGCAGACAATAAAAACAAACCAACATATGAAAAAGTAATCAAATGAGGTAGGAATGGACAAATTACCATAACAGTTGTGTGAGAGTCATTAATTAACATTGGTGAGAATACCAAGAATTAAAAGAGAAAACACACAATAAAAACAAAAAGGGAATCCAATAACAATCCCCTCAAAGAGCTTACATGTGATTATTGTAGGGTGCCAACATCTGAAAGGAGCAGTCAGAGCACGCTTGGGGTAGCCCCCACAAAGGAGCCAAGTAAAGCTGGCCATACCCGTGCTATAGGGGTCGAGTCGTGCCTATTGGTAAGGCACCCATAAATAAGGCACCAGCAAAAAAAAGGGGGTAAGGCACCGTTTTCTATACTTTTTTAATGTTTTTTTTTTTTTTTTTTTTTTTGATCCCTTGAAGGGATAACTATTTTATAATTTTTTTTTCCACACTTGGTAATGCATTAGCCTTCTCCTGTAGGCTAATACATTACATTATGTGTCAGTATGACACAGGCTGCAGTCAGGGCAGCACAAAGTGTACCCTGACAACAGGCTTACTGTACAGACAGCTCTGATGCTACTGTAGGTTTCCAGGGCTGACTGCATAGACATTTCCAAGGATCCATGGGGCACTGGGAATCCTGAAGACCCGATGGAGCATGGGAATGCCCTTTAATTATGCTGCGGTCACAGACTGTGGAAATCAAAGGGTTAAACATCGGGGATCAGAGGTTTCCTCTGGTCCCTGACATTAACAGAGACTGCTATAGGAACAGAACTGTTAACTCCAGCTGGGAGCCGCACAACTCACACACATAAGACACACAATGCCCACCATCTATAGTCAGTGGGCAGTTGGGAAGGTGTTAAACAGACGGCCATAATCAGGGTCACTAGCAAACATTCTCCAATGCTTTCGGAATACCCATAAATATTTGGGGGCCTCGACAGCTTGCTCTATGCACAACTATTTTGATCTATAGGCTTAGAGCACAATGTAGTTTGTAGCACTTAGCCCCAGGGCCATCTTTTCCATTGGACACACTACGCAGTTGCCCATGGGCCCCACAAGCTTTGGGGCCCTTAGGTGGTGATTGTATGTCCTGGAAATTAAGGACATATGCCCTAAAACCTTGGGTCTTGGCTTCTTATTTAATGGTGTGTGTTCTTAGGAAGTGAAAACAGTAAAAAAAACATGGTGGAGCAGGGAGCCATAGGCTCCCTGCCTGGTAAATTAGTCTCGTAGGCTGCGGCTGCCTACAAGATGTCAGCAAGGAGCCCCAACATAGGCTGCGTGATGATATTGGGATGCTTAGGGGTTTTTAGAAACATGGCCTCATGGGGTGTCACATTTGGACATTTCTATAAGCATTGCTTGGTGTGATGTCATGTATTTGGGAAGGGACCACTGCATGGCCATAATGTGGATAAAACGTCCCTGCTGAGCTCTTCTTTTGAATCTCCACATCCAGATACTGGATAAGCTCCTTGTCCTTAGTGGTGGAGAACTGTATTCCCGGATGTCTACGATTGAGGTATGTAACAACGGCACAAAACTCCTTCTCCATCGTTGTCCTGCTGGAAGGTGATCCGCAGCCCCAGTCTCTAAAAGGTTTTCCTCCAGGATTGCCCTGTATTTAGCTCCATCCATCTTTCCATAAAATGTAAGGGTATGTTCACACAGCATATTGGGGCACATACTGTACGCGCGCGCAATACGCCGTGCGTTTGAGGAGTACGTGATCGTATTGTATGCCCGGGAGACGAGGAGTAATTCATAGCTCTCTATGAATTACCGTATTTGTGGTGCGCATTTTGCCGTGTATAAAGCGCAATACGCGGCAAAACGCGAACGCAAATATGCTTAAAAATAAGCCCTGTGACCATACCCTAAGTAGCTTCTCAGTCCCTGCTGAAGCCTCCCTAGCATGCTGCTGCCCCCATCATGCTTCACAGTGTGGATTATGTGTTTAGATGGATGTGCAGTATTTCCTCCACACATAGCGTTTGGCATTTAGGTCTCATCTAACCCCTTCTTCCACATACTTGCTGTTTCCCTACAGAGATTTCTGCTAACAGAACTTCTTATGGCTTTGAAAAAGGGCTTTTTTCTTGCTACTCTCCCATAAAGGCCAGATTTGTGGAGTACATGACTAATAGTGGTCTTGTGGGCAGATTCTTCCACCTGAGCTGTGGACCTCTGCAGCTCCTCCAGTGAGAACCTAGACCTCTTGGCTGCTTCTCTAATCAGTGCTCTCCTTGTCCATGTCTTGTTAGGTTAGCAGTTGTGCCATACTCCTTCCATTTACGGATGATGGATTGAAAAATGCTGCATGAGATGTTCTGAGCTTGGGCTTTTTTTTTTTTAAATTTTAACCCGCAATACACTTTGCCAACTTTATCCCTAAAAAATCTTTCTGGGTGTGTTTCTTGGTTCCCAGGGAAGCTGTTCGTTCATTAATCTTCTCTAAGAAATCTCTGAGGTTTTCCCCAAAAAAGCTGAAATTAAAACTGGAAATAAATGACTACGGGATGTACGCAATAGTAATTAAAGGTTTTTCCTAAGGGGTCTCTTTTCAAAAACGGCTTATTCTGGGACGATTGGGCTGTACTGCGTCCCGGGTATTTCCCGCTGCGGGAAACGGCCCCAAATCCCCCAGTAACAAACGGTAATCCAAAAGTTTTTTAAAAGAAAACATGGTTTCCGCCCTTCTCCCCCCCTCTCGGCGAATCCCGCTGTGGGGGGAGAAATTGACAGTCGATTTTTTTAAAAGCAATACGCGTGAGACAATGACGGTCTATGGGGCCAGCGAGCTGCCGGCCCCCTGCCCCGCGCCCGCCCCCGCGGCACGACTGCTGGCGTAATTGCAGGGCGAAATCCGTCCCGAAATTTTATTTCCGGGCAAAAGCCTTTGGTAATTGGGGCCCTAAAGGGCAATTGGTCAAAATTTCTTTTATTTAGGGGCCCTTTAGACAACAGTTGTTTGAATCCATGCATGACCCCACTTGTCATTTTTTAATTTGAAAATTTTTTGGGAAAAAAAGAAATCTATCATTTTTTGTTACACGCAAAAAATACTTTTAATTTGTCTCCCTTTTATAACATAAAATATCAATAAAAAAATTAATTTTTGGGATTTGAAAACTTTTAAAAAATGAGTTCAGGTTCAAGGGGCAGGAAGACTTTTGCAACCCACTGTACCGGGCGGGGCCCCATCCCTTTCCCCAGGGGAAAACCCCGGCCCCTTTAATTCGAAACCCTTTTTTGTATTAAAAACCGTGATGGGATGAATAGACACTGGCTGCAGACACAATATCATCCAAAAATAGCCCAACATCATTATTTTTGGCCCGGGAACGGGGTTTCCTTTGCCTGTTGTGTGCCCACGGCCTTTTATTGGCATTTTAAAAAAACCGGGGTAATAGTAAATAAATTAAATCCCTCCAGGGGGGGGTTACAGGAAAGTGTTTCTTTGTTGTATTGTGGCGCGGGGAGAATACCCCCGAACCATCCACCCCGGGGTGCGGACAATGGAGTCCGGGAGCTCTTTCCCCATCTTGTTCCCCAAAAAGTGAAAAACGTGACAAATTTCACCTCAGGTTTGGAAAGGGAAAAAGGGACCCCGGGCCCCTATGGGAAAATCTTATCTGCATTTTATTTCCCCAAAACCTTTTTTTCCCCGTTTCAGCCAAAATCCCTTTTTAAAATAAATATGCCCGGGGGGCTTAACATTTTCCCCTTAAAAACTAAGGGGGTTTTCACCTTTTAAAGGTGCCCAAAAGGTTTTGTCCAAGCTTAAAAAAATTGAATAAAATTTTATCGGGCAATCCTTTCCACATACCCTTTTGGTCGGGAGGGGGACCCCGGGGTTAGATAACAAAATGCCCAATTGAGAAAACTTTATCCCCCCTTGTGCGGGGAAAAGGGCCAAGCAAGTGCCCTAAGCCCCTTTAAATCTTCCCCAAATCTCCCATGGTCTTCAGCAGTATGGGCAAAGGGGCAGCTGAAGTGTTGGAGGGCCCGTGCCGGGGGGCCTAAGGGGAAAATCGATGGGGCCCAAAACCTACAATCAAGTACATAACCCCTCTCCTTTCGTTTCTTTTCTCTGCCCTTTTCTCCCTGAAAAGCACCCCAGGCCTGTCATGAAATTCCCCCCCACGGGCTGGGCTAAAAGCCCTCCCCTACTATGTGTATTTGTTTGGGACCTGGGGTGGCTGGGGGGGCACAGGGAACCATTGGAGTTGATTTTTGGGGGCCACCAGGGGAGTTGTTTTTTGGGGCCCCCACCCAATTTAAGTTCTTTTTTCCCATACTAAAATCTTTTCCCAAAATTTAAAGGTCTTTGGGGCCCAAAAGGGTTAAGGGGTTTTTTTTTGGGACCCCCCCCATAGCTGATTTTTTTGGGAAAAACCCCTAGGGATAATTTTTTTTGAACCCCCAAAAAGGGAGAAGTTCTTGGGGACCCCCCAAATGGAATGTTCTTGGGCCCACCCCCATGGAGTATTCTTGGGGCCCCCCCAAAATGGGATGATTTTTTTGGACCCCCCCAAAAAAGTGAAGTTTCCCCCCTTTTGGGAGCCCCCAGTGGAGTTAAATTTTTGGGGGCCCCCCCCCAAAAGAGTGTGATTTTTGGGGCCCCCCCTTTTGGCCCCCGTTAATTTTGGGGGCCCCAAACCAAATTGGAGTTGATTCTTGGGGCCCATCGGTGGAGATGTTTCTTGGGGGCCCAACCGTGGAGATAAATTGTGGGGGCCCCCCACCCTTAGAGCGGGATTCTTTGGTTCCCAACCAGTGGAGTTGTTTTTTGGGGGGCCCACAATTTATGGTTAATTTTTGGGGCCCCACACCAGTAGAGAAAATTTCCCCGGGGGCCCCCCCACCATAGTTAAATTCCTGGGGCCAACCAACGGGGTTGTTTCCCGGAAACCCACCAGGGGGATTTGGGGTTTTTTGGGGGCCCCCATTTGGAGTTAAATTCCCTTAAAAGGCCCCCCCGTGGGGTTGTTTCTGGGACAACCCGGGGTGGTTTTTTTGGGGGAAACCACGGGAGTAAAATTTCTGGGGACCACCATTTGGAGCAATTTTGGGACTTTTTTAATTTTTTGGGGAAATTTTAGTTTTTAGGTCCGTGCTTTCTTAAAAACCCATTTTGGGCCCCAGGCTTAGATGAAGTCGGGCTCAACCAGAACTTAAACTTTTCCCACCGGGGCCCTTTCCCTCTAGCCACCTCCAAACACCAACTAAGTCAGGAGACCCCGTTGATTTTTTTTGTAGGCAGTCTGCAGAAGCCAATAGCTCCCTGCTTCACCTTTTTTTTTTCTCTGTTTGTCCTAAGAACACACAAACAGTTAAAAAAAGAAACGGTTTAAAAAGCAGGGATCCAGAGTAGGTCCCCCCTGGACCCAGGACATGATTCCTTCCCTTTGGGATTCTTATGCATGTGGGGCTTCTGGGAAACTGCCTAGAGTGTCCAATGGATAAGATGACCCTGAGTTGATTGTAGGGGCCCACCCTACAGCTATTGTATAGGACTTCACATACTACACATGCCTCTTGCTTACTTTCACCTGTCTTACCTTTCCTTTCTCCATCAAAAGCAGCCCCAAGCCTGACATTCCAAAGGGCCAACCATGCCTTGGGTCCCACCGGGACTTCCTCCTGCTCTGTTGCGGGCCAGCCTGAGTCGGTTTGTAGCAGAGCGCGAGAACCTCAGTTTCCATGCAATAATGCAAGGTGATGTTGTAGGATGCAAATGTAGCTTTGAGCATGAGGGGTCTCCAAACACAATGTTCTGCCTAAGGCTAGGTTCACACGGCTTAAATGCAGGGCGTAATTACGCCCCGTAATTACGCCATGTGGATGGGGGCGGGGCGGGAGCGGGGGGCGGCACCTCGCCGACCCATAGACTTTCATTACCAGCGGTGCGTATACGCCGCTAGTAATTCACATGTCACTTATCTCCCCCCGCGGTGTATTCGCCGAGCAGGGAGAGGAGACGTAATCCATAGTTCTCTATGAGAACTGTGGATTACCGTAACGACTGGGACGTATTCCAGCCGTAATTTGCGCACTACGGCGAGTAATTACGGACTGAAATACGTCCAATTTTAAGCCATGTGAACATAGCCTAAGGGTCTATAGAGACCTTCAACTGATCCTGGTGTAGTGTAGGGTCCATATGTGGTCAATCAGTTAGGCTTCCTACCACCGCTTCCCTGTTGCATAAAAGCAGCACTACTTTCCATGGGGGGGAAAAAGTTGCAAATACCCCAAAAAGTTGCATTGTATCCACACATGCTCCATACACTTGTCATTGTTGGACAGAACATGGACCTGAATATCTATAGGATTTTTCCGATTGGAACTCCTAGTACTGTAAATGAAGCATTACATGGTGCCAACCATGGCTCTCCATGCCATACGCTATGCCAAATCTTCCATAACCAAGGTCCTTTCTGTAATGCAGTGAACCTCATTTGTCCTTAAAGGGGTTTTGCCAGGATGTAATGTTGATGTGGGATCCTCCAAAATGGGCATTTAATTACTTTTCTAAATATATGTGATTACAAAAAGTGAAGCCTCTGAGAGCTACAGCATTGCTCAGTCCCCCTTAGTTACCTGAAAGTTTACATTAGACACGACCAGGACACTGACAGGAGCTGATCTGACCTCACTTGTATCTTTGCACTTCTTATCTGACGACAGGAAACATGAAGGAGCTTGCAAGGGGCTGGGGAGAAAGTGCAGTGCATGAGGCTGTCTGCTGTATTGAGAATCCGCTAGTTGTAAAGTAATTATTTGAGTAAACATTGCAGACCCTCCCTTCTTCCTCGCTCTCTGCTCATCCCCTCCCTCTCACCCCTGCAGCCGTTCATGATGCTGCACGCTTTGTTTATATTCTCTCCTGAGCAGAGAAGCGATAAGGAACTCACTTTGTGGCAAAACCCCTTTAAAGGGCTATTCTCAACATGCTGTTGCACAGAGTCACAGGCAGCTTTTCACTCACTTTGCCTTTATCAGGCTGTGGGTGGTTCTTTAGCAGTAATTATTATATTAGCTCCTCAATGGCTAGCTAAGCATAAGTGCAGAAGATTTAATCTTCAGTAAATAAAGCTACAAGTGCTCTTGGAGTGAAAACAATTGCTTATCTGTAAACAAAAGCTAATCTTGTTAGAGATAAAGGGCGGCATATATAAACAGGGCTGCACCAGATAACTGGCATCTTTTCAGCCCGATATCAGGCGCAGCCCCGTTCATACATGTTTAAATGTCCCGCTTTGTAATGCGTCCGATCTCGGGAGCGGCGGGAGGCGGGGCTCACTAGAACCGGAGCGTATCTGTGCTACGGCAATTCTAGGCGCATTACAGCTGGAGCAGGTAGAGCACTTTCAAATGTCGCCCTAGCGCTAGAATGTGCCTGATTTATGAG
Organism: Phyllomedusa bahiana; assembly: GCA_025379985.1. Lineage (NCBI taxonomy): Eukaryota > Metazoa > Chordata > Amphibia > Anura > Hylidae > Phyllomedusa > Phyllomedusa bahiana. Next base: position 53,666 of record JAODAL010007847.1, on the reverse strand, counting down.
CAGCTGTAGAGCGGGTTCATAAATCAAGCGCATTCTAGACTAATATTATGCGTATGAAATTTGGCGTTTAAATGGTGATGTCACTCCCTGCTCTCTGTCTAATCAGGAAGACAGATATAGATGGTAACCTAAAGACATGTGTGTGCACTCAGAGCAGATAAAATCTCTCTTATCTCCTGACCAGGGCAACATCAAATGACCAATGAATTTAGAAAAAGTCTTCCATGACCTTTCCCTACATGTTGAAAGCTAATCCTTGAAGTAAGAAAAACCCTTTGGCCCCGTTCAACGGGTTATTTGGCACGGGTTTGGGACCTTTTCCGCGCCGGATTTGCGCTTTAGTTAAGGCGCCAATCCCCCTGCATTTCGGGAATCCACTGCTCTCATTTGAAACAGTGGGAAACCGTCGCTCCCCCCGTTGGGGAACCCCGGGGGGGGAGAAATGACATAATTATTTTCGGGGCGTAAAAGGCCCTTTCAAAGGAGGGGCCCCCCCCCCCCCCCCGCCCCCCCCCCCCCCCCCCCCCCCCCCCCCCCCCCCCCCCCCCCCCCCCCCCCCCCCCCCCCCCCCCCCCCCCCCCCCCCCCCCCCCCCCCCCCCCCCCACCCCCCAAAACCCCCCCCCTCCCCCCCAAACCCCCACCCCCACCCCCCCCCCCTCTCGTATCAGAATCAACCATTTGATGGACAGGTATGGGAAACTGCACCCGGGGGCCACCAGTGGCTCCTACTGTCAACGGTCCCCCCCCTCCAGCCGCCCCCGGCCTTAATACTGTCCCAACCCAAAATGGGAAAAACACAACAGGTGGACCCGGGAATTCGCAAACCCCCAAACTGACACCCTTTTGTGGTAAACTATTGAAATATTCAAAAACAAGAAGTTCAGGTATCTTTTGGATGCTTTGTAAGTTTTAAGAAAAAAAAAATGAAGACTCCTATGACAGTGAAGATATAAAAAAAAACAGCCCCCGGGACATAAAAAAAACCCCAACCATTTTGCTGTAAACCTGTAAACCAACCTCCTCTCCTCTCCCTCTTGCGCTGGTTCCCGGGGATCAGTTCTGGGTCCCTCCTTTTTTTCATTTACACAGCCCCCATTGGACAAACCATAGCAGTTTTGGTTCCAGTACCATCTCTATCGATACCCCCAAATTATACACCTCCTCCTTTACATCACTCCACCTTGCACAAAACACCAGTGACGTCCTGTCCGCTGTCCCTGACATCATTCCTCCTCCATCTGAAACAAACCTCACTAAACTGAATTCTGTTTTTCCGCCATCTACTAACCAAACCCCCCCGCATTTCTGTTTCGAAGTGGTACCACCATTTCCCCTAGGCACAGCCCTGTCGGGGGGTTTTTATTGGATTCTATCTGCCCTTTCACCCCTATATCCAACCCCTTGCCCGCTCCGTCACCTCACCTCAAAAAATCCCAAAATCCTCCTTTTCTCACTTTGGAAAAAACTCAAACCATTACTGCTTTTATTCTTTCCCCCGACTACTGAACTCCCTGCTTATCTCTCCCTCTCGCAAACCTCCCTCTCCAACTGTCCTAAATGCAGCACCAGGCTCATCTTTCTCCCCAGCCCTATACTGATGCCTCTACCCTGTGTCAGTCACTGCACGGTGCCCACCAGTACAGATACATAAAAACTCAGCACTCTCACCCATAAAGCTCTCCACAGCGCTGCCCTCCCACATCTCCCCCTAGTCTCTGTCTACCGCCCTACCCGTGCTCTCCGCTCTGCTGATGATACAGACTACATTCCTCAATCATCCGAACCTCCCATGCCCCTCTCCAAGATTTTCACACGGCGCATAGTTCCTGGGAAAATGCTACCGCGGGGGATCACACATTCACAACCCCAAAAGGACCCCAAAACACATCTTCCCCGTCTGGCCCACCAAGACCCAACTGCTACACACCACCTGTCACTCCCTGCACTTGGGCACTCACAGCACTTAAACTGTATAAGATGTACATCTGGGGGGCAGGTTTATCATTTTTCATGTAAACCACCCCCTATTTATGAAAAAAGGCCGACCATTTTAAAATTGGGACTCTTACCGTAGTTTCACCCTAACCCCAAAATTGTAAGCCCACAGCAGGGGGCCCCCACCCTTGTGTCTCATTTGTAAGTACTTTTTTAATTGTAATGACTGTAGTTTACCCTTGAATTTGTAAAGGCTGCGGAATATGTTGCGCTATAGAAAAAAAATTATTATTAAATTTTTATTATTTAAAAGGGCCCGTCAGGGACTGAAAGAACCCCGGGGTTCCAGGTTGGGCTGCGGCCGTTTTGGGTGTGAGTGCTTCAGGCTCCTGGAAAGGGGAAAAATTATAAGGCAGTGGTTTCCGTCCCCAAGGGCACTCTGAAATTAAAAGGGTTTTCTCACACAAAGATACTTTCAAAATGAGGGATAGGTAAATTGAAGACTTTTCAAATACATTATCTTTTATTTCTCTTTATCAGGAATAGATAAAATTTATCTCTCTGAGTGTACAAGGTTTCCTGTTACCCACTAAACTCGCTATCTAAATAGGGGCAAAGAGCAGGGAGGAGGGTTGGGGGGAACTCACTCTTTGCAACAATTTTTGTAAAAAAATACTTTGTTTACAATAAGCAATTTTTTTCACTCATCACAGCACTTGTAGCTTTGCCTACGAAGATTACTCTCCTGCATACTCTTTTTAATGTCTCCAAAAATTTTCAGAAACAAAATACTAATATTGCATAAAACCCCCCTTTCAGCCTAACGGGAGATGAAAGAAGCTGTCGTGACTGTGAAACTGCATAGTGAGGGCCTGTTGTGTGTAGTATTAAGGGCAGGGTTTCAATTAAAAATAGAATATCATACCAGGCCAGGAAGGCAAGATGGGGGCATGTATATCACACGCACACAGGGTAGGGGTTTGGGGCAGGCAATGTACACTCATCACAGCACATAGGCCAGAGGTCAGGACAGGCAGTGTAGTCACACAGGACGGGCCAAGTCAGGCGGGCAGTTACAGTCACACAGCACACAGGCAGGGGTCAGGCAGCAGTGTACAGTCCCACACAAAAGGGCGAGATCAGGCGGGCAGTGTACATCATCACACACATAGCCAGGGGCAGGGCAGGAATTTAAACAGCATCACAGCAAACAGCCGAGGCGGGAGGGGCTGTACACATCCCCCACACACGGGCCAAGGTCAGGGCAGGAGGTACACATCACAATACACGGGCCAGAGGTCAGTGCAGGCAATGTACAGTCATCACAGAACACAGGCCAGAGGTCAGGGCAGGCGTTAAAGTCACACAGCACACAGCAAGGTTGGGCAGGCAGTGACACTCACAAGCACTAGCCAATCGGACAGGCAGTGTAGTCATCACATGTACGGGCCAAGTCGGGGCAGGCAGTAAAACATCACAGCACACGGGCCAAGGTCGGGGCGGGCATGTCATCACAAGCACATAGGCGAGAGGTCGGGGCAGGCATGTACTTCACACAGCCAAGCCAGAGGTTAGACGGCAGTTTACAGTCATCACAGCACATAGGCGAGAGGTCAGGGTAGGCAGTGTAAAATCATCACAGTGCACAGGCCAGAGGTCAGGACAGGAAGTGTACAGTCATCACAGCACACAGGCGAGAGGTCAGGGCAGGCAAAAACATCACACAGCACACGGGCCAGGGGTCGGGGCAGGGAGGTACATCATCAAGCCACAGCTAGAGGTCAGGGCAGGCAGTTTAGAGTCATCACAGCACACAGGCAAGAGGTCAGGGCAGGCAGTTTACAGTCATCACAGCACACAGGCCAGAGGTCAGGGCAGGCAGTGTACAGTCATCACAGCAAAAGGGCCCAGACCGGGGCAGGAATGTACATCATCACAGCAACGGGCCAGAGCAGGACAGGAAGTGTACATCAAAAGCAAAAGGGCCAGAGGTCGGGGGCGGGAAAAAACAGTCAACACAGCAACACCCAAAGGTCGGGACAGCAGTTACATCATCACCACACACAGGCCAAGGCAGGGCAGCATGTAAGTCTCACAATACACAGGCCAAGGGTCAGTCGGGCAAGACATCTCACTTTACACGGCCAGGGGTCGGGGCAGGCAGTGAAGTCACACAGCACACAGGCTAAGGTTAGGCACAGTGAAACCTCAAAACAGCACATAGGCCAGGGGTCCGGGCGGGCATGTAGTCATCCTTTACAGGCCATAGTCGGGGCAGGCAGGTACATCTCACAGCACACACCAGATCAGGGCGGCAATGTACACATCAAGCACATAGGCCCAGAGGTCAGGACGCATTACATCATCACAGCACATAGGCGAGAGGTCAGGGTAGGCAGTGTAAAATCATCACAGTGCACAGGCCAGAGGTCAGGACAGGAAGTGTACAGTCATCACAGCACACAGGCCAGAGGTCAGGGCAGGCAGTGTACAGTCATCACAGCACACACCCAAGGCGGGGCAGGCATTACATCATCACACCCCTACGGGCAAAGGTCGGGGCGGGCATTTTAGAGTCAAAACAGCACACAGCTAAGGTCAGGGGCGGAAAGTTTAGATCACACACACACGGCAAGAGCAGGGCGGGCAAAAATACAGTCATCACAGCACATAGGCCAGAGGTCAGGGCAGGCAGTGTACAGTCATCACAGCACACAGGCCAGAGGTCAGGGCAGGCAGTGTACAGTCATCACAGCACACAGGCCAGAGGTCAGGGCAGGCAGTGTACAGTCATCACCGCACGCAGGCCAGAGGTCAGGGCAGGAAGTGTACAGTCATCACAGGCCAGATCGGGGCGGGCATGACAGCACACACCTACAGGCTAGAGGCAGGGGGGCTTTTTAGAGCACCAAGCACCGGGCCAAGGTCAGGACAGGAAGTGTACAGTAAAACACAACTGGGCCAGAGGTCAGGGCAGGAAGATACAGTCTCACAGCAAACAGGCCCAGGGCGGGACGGGCAGTGTACATCACAACACAAGCCAGAGGCAGGCAGGCATGACTCATCCAACACAGGCCAAAGGGGTCAGTGCAGGCAATGTACATCACACAGTACACGGGCCAAAGGGGTCAGGGCAGAAATGTAACCCACACAGCACACAGGCAAAGTTCGGGGCACATGTAAAATCTCACAGCACACGGAAAGGGGTCAGGGCAGGCAGTGTACAGTCATCACAGCACACAGGCCAGAGGTCAGGGCAGGCAGTGTACAGTCATCACAGCACACAGGCCAGAGGTCAGGGCAGGCAGTGTACAGTCATCACAGCACACAGGCCAGAGGTCAGGGCGGAAATTGGGGTTCATCCAGCCACGGCAAGAGGTCAGGGCAGGCAGTGTTAAATCATCACAGCACACAGCCAGGGGTCAGGCAGGCGTGTGTAGTCAAACAGCACACGGGGCCAAGGTCAGGCAGGCAATTACATCATCACAGAAACCGGGCCCAGAGTTCAGGCAGGCGTGTACGTCACACACACACGGGCCAAAGGGTCAGGCGGCATGTACATCATCACACACATGGGCCCAAAGGGGTCAGGGCAGGCAGTGTACATCATCACCACACCAGGCCAGATTTTCAGACAGGAATGTACAGTCATCACACACACACCAGAGGTCGGGGCAGGCATGTACGTCTCTACATAAAGGGGCCAAGGTCAAACAGGCTTTCAGTCACACAACACACAGGCCAGAGGTCAGGGCAGGCAGTGTACAGTCATCACAGCACACAGGCCAAATCGGGGCGGGCATGTCATCATCACAGACACGGGCCCAGGCAGGACAGGCAGTAAATCATCCAGCACACAACCCAGAGTCGGGGCAGGCAGCGATAGTCAATCACACACAAAGGCCAAAGGGGTAGGCAGGCACGGTACATCTCTACAAAAAAGGGGACAGAGGTCAAACACATTTACGTCTCACACAACGGGCCAAAGGGGTCAGGACAGCAGTGTAATTCATCCCCACCACCCAAAGGGGTCAGGGCAGCATGTAAATCACAAGCACACGGGCCAAGGGGCAGGCAGGCATGTATATCATTACAGACACAGCCAAGTCAGGGCGGGCAGTGTAATCACACAGCACACAGGCCAGAGTCAGGCGGGCAGTGTCAGTCCCACAGTAAAAGCCAGGTCAGAAGAGGCATTTTACAGTCATCACAACACACAGGCCAGAGGTCAGGGCAGGCAGTGTACAGTCATCACAGCACAGGCCAGAGGTCAGGGCAGGCAGTGTACAGTCATCACAGCACACAGCCAAGGGGCAGGCAGGCAGTGTACAGTCATCACAGCACCATGGCAAGGTCGGGGCGGGAAATGAACACATCACGCACACAGCCAGGGGTCAACACTTTTTTAAAATCACACACACAAACCAAGGTTAGGGCAGGCAGCAAAGTCATCACAGCACACACCCCAAGGGGTCAGGCAGCAGTGTACAGTCCTACATAAAGGGGACAGGGGCAAACAGCATTTTACATCTCACAACACACAGGCCGGGGTCGGGACGCAGTTACATTCATCACAGCACACAGGCCAGAGGTCAGGGCAGGCAGTGTACAGTCATCACAGACCAGAGGTCAGGGCAGGCAGTGTGTAGTCATCACAGCACACAGGCCAAGTCAGGCGGGCATGATAGAATCACGCACACTGGCCAGGGGTCAGGCGGGCAGTGTACACACATGAAAAAATTTAAAGGGACCCCCCTTTAAATAAAGCACGGAGTGCAGGCATAGGTGGAGGAGGAAATTATTGGTGTGAACTGAGTCTTTAAATTAAAAAAGGACCGGCATGCAGACACCATAGCAGCTCAGGGGTCACCATGAGACCTATGCATCAATTTCCACAATTTTGAGTTTTGTTAGATACCCACAATACACCTGCAGTGCTACCCTGATGCTTGTAGGGGCATCTCAATAGGTTCGGATATTACATAACAGTTGGCTAATGATAGAGCTTTCCCAGAAACCAAGATCTTGCACTTTATGAGAATCTGATTTCGTTGATCTCATTAGGGAGGATTCCTGTATTTCTTGTTTCACTTGTGCCTTAAATATTTTTTGGTTTTAATTTAAGTCGGCGACACTTTTTAAGGCTTTTGATAATATGCACCCCTATGTTTTCCCTATGTTCTGTTACATTAGGGGTTTTAAATACAACTTGGTAAACCCCGCGTCATCCCGTGCCTGCATATTTCTGTAAGGTTCACATTATTAAAGGTTAAAGTGATTATTGTGCCGCGCTGTAAGCACTTGTAGCTTTGCCTACTGAAGATTAGCTCTCCTGCAGTACTCTTTGTAATGTCTCAGCTACAGTTACAGAGAAGCTAAATATGCTAATCACTGCTATAGAACCACCTACAGCCTGACGAGGCAGAGTGAAAGAAGCTGTCTGTGACTGTGAAACTGCATAGTGAGAAACTAGTTGTGTGTAGTATTAAGGTGCAGGTGACAATTACATTAGTAATATACAGTACCAGGCACAGGAATGGCATGGAGTGGGTAGGCAGTGTATAGTCATCACAGCACACAGGCTAGAGGTTAGGGCAGGCAGTGTACACTCATCACAGCACACAGGCCAGAGGTCAGGGCAGGCAGTGTACAGACATCACAAAACACAGGCCAGAGGTCAGGGCAGGCAGGTACATCACACAGCACACACCAAGGTCAGGCGGCTGTACAGTCATCACAGCACCAGGCCCGGGGTCAGGGGAGCTGTTAAACACACAGCACACGGCCAGAGGCATGGCAGGGATGTACATCTATACGAAAGAGCCAAGGGGGAAAAGGGATTTTACAGTCATCCAACACCAGGGCCCAAGGCAGGCAGGCAGGAAAAGCATCACAGCACAGGGCCCGAGGGCAGCAGCATGTACATCTCCAGCACATAGGCCAGAGTCAGGCAGCAGTGGTAAATCACCACACAGGCCCAGGCAGGCGGATGTACAGTCATCACAGCCAAGGGGGGGAGGGCAGCAGTGTATAGTCACACAGCACACGGCCAAGGGCAGGGCACAAAATACATCATCACAGCACACGACCAATCAGGGGAGGGATGTTTTAAAACATCACAGCACACAGGCCAAAGGTAAGGGCAGGCAGTGTGTAGTCATCACAGGCACAGGGCCAGAGGCAGGGGAGGGAGTGTACGCCACAGCATACAGGCCAAGTCAGGGCAGGGATTTACTCACACACACACAGCCAAGGTCAGGGGAGGGATTTAAATCACACCACACACAGGCCAAGGTCAGGACAGAAATGTACATCCCTCACAGCACACAGGCCAAGGCAGGGGAGCAAGACATCACACAGCACACAGGCCCAAATCAGGGGAGGCATGTACACACACACACACAGGCCAAGCAGGGAGGGAGTGTACAGTCATCCCACACACAGGCCCGAGGTCGGAAAGGGAAATGTACATCACACAGCAAAACATGGCGAGGGCAGGGCAGGCATGTAAGTCATCACAGCCCCAGGGCCCAAGGGGCAGGGGAGCAGTGACACTCTATATAAAAGAGGCCAGAGGTCAGGACAGGCATTTTATTGTCATCACATAACACATCCAAGGGCAACAGTCAGTGACATCATCATGAACAAATTTTAAGGGCCCTTTTAAAAAAAGCACGGGGTGCAGCAAAGGGGAGGAGGGAAAATTTTGTTGAACTGGTCTTTTAAAATTTAAAAAAAGGCCCCCATGCAGACAAAACCCTACACTCAGGGGTCACCATGAGCCATGCATCATTTCCACAAAATTTGGGGTTTTTTTTAAAACCCCCAAACCCCTGCATGCTAAACCCTATGCGTAGGGGGATCCAATTTCGGATATTACATAACATTTGCTAATGATAAGCTTCCCAAAACCCAAATCTTGCACTTTATAAATCGATTTCGTTTATCTATTAAAGGGAGATTCCTGTATTCCTTGTTTCACTTGTGCCTTAAATACTTTTTGGGTTTCAGTTAAGCGCGACACTTTTTCAGGGGAGATAGATATCAGGCCCCCATTTCTCGGGAAATTTCTGTTACATTACGCATTAAAAAACAACATTGGGTAATCCCTCTGCATCCCGTGCCTGATATTGCTGATAAGGTCAGCATTTTTAAAGTTTTAAAGTGATTATGTAAAAAACTTCTTTTAAAAAAAATGGCCCCACTATTCTTGCACACAGTTTGGTGGCCCCCGTGGTTTACAGGGCTGAGCAGCTTAATATGAATAAGGCTGCAATATGATTGACAGCTCTTCTTGCAAAGACATTGAGTAAAATGAGGTTTTACCATGAGAACTGCTCTATGCAGTGATTTTTCTATACCCCTCATTAGATATATACAACCCTTGTATCCCAACTGGAGTCTTTAACAAGGTGTTATGGTTTTACAATGCTAATTGTTATTATTTTGTGCTCAAATGAATAGATCCACAACTGGGTCTCAGATTGATATATTGTACATAGCTAGTCCGCAAGAATTGTAAATACAACTATGCAGCCTAGACAATGCTCTGTGAGCTTAAAGGGGTTTTCTCAGTACAGGCTTTCGCAAACATGAGCTGTTTCTCTTCAAAACTGGGGTTTTGGGCCCCTCCCCAGTAGGCGTGTCCCCCCTACCAGTAGGAGGGCTTTCCCCCACAAAGACTGGTGACTCACATGACCCCCTTTCCTGCCCCCTGGTCATCATCATCATTCTTGACAGTGGGAGAGAGGTGTCACAGCTCTGCAGACCATTTCTACCATTCAACGTGACCTTTGGAAACCAGATAAACTGTACTGAGATAATCAGTCATCACCTCTCTGTATCATGTATCAACCGTTTGATGGACAGGTATGGGAAACTGCACCCGGGGGGCCACCAGTCTTCCTACTGTCAACTACCTCCGCAAGGGTCATTCTCATGTCTGCAGACTGTCACCTCTCTACCCAAGCTCCTTTACCAAACACCTGTATTGGGGAAACATTATACATACACCTGAAATGCCATGAAACGTTTGTGAAAATGCACTCTCTCCATATAAGGGTGGTTAAAGGGGTGGGATGAGCAGGGTTCGGGGCTAAGCTGTCTCAGACGCAACAGGCTGCAACAGCTGATGTGCACTCCCTCCCTATACCATGTGCTGACAGCCTGTAGTGACAGACCCCACCCCACTCCTGACGGGGGGCGGTTGCACCAGCCAATGGAGGACCCGGGGGGGGGGGGGGCCGCTCCAACACTCAGGGCGGTATCCGGGACCCTTTTAAAAACCCCCTGAAAGCGCTGCGCCCTGTGAATTCCTGCTACCTTTTTTTTTGGGGTTTTCTTTATCCGTATACCGCCCCGGGCCTTTTTTCTTCTGCCCCGGTTGTCCCTGATTTTGTACCCGTCCCGTTCTGTTTCCCTCGCTTTTTACGTTTATCCCTCTGGTTCTGATTTTGTTTTGGGGTTTTCCATTTGATATTGCCCACTGTCTGGCATTCTACTCCCACGCCCCACACTTTCGAGCAGGATGTCGCCCATTCCCGTCTGCCGCCGCAGCACTCAAGAAGGCAGGGACAGTGGGCTGGTTCCATTGGGGCTCACGTACCTCCCTTACGTACATTATCACGGGCCGAAACGTTACTGGCTTCCCCTAAACAAAGGGCCCCAGACACCTGTAGAGCAAATGCAGGGCAAACCCCACTAGTCCGGGAAACGGGCGCGAGGTAGAACAACAGGGGGCTACCCCAATCAGAGGGTCCCTGCATTACCTTTCCCCCCCTGTGGAACCCCCTATCCAGTTGCCTACAGGTTGCAGGGAACAGGAAGGCCCTTTTTGGATTTTGAAAAGGGGGCGCTTATTTTAGGCTCCCCACTTACCTCAGGGGAAGAGAACAAAGGGTGGAATTTTTTATTCCTTACTCAGGGTCCCCCCCCGGAGGGGCATTTTCGTTACCCGCAGACTCACCCCAACTGTCTTTTGTGGACAGGTTCTTTTCCCCTTTAAGTACTCTTTAATACCCAATAGGGAACGTGGGTGAGGCCAGCTACCACCTTATCAGGTGAGAGGCTGTTTAGGAGTTTTGCTCCGAATTTCGTCCTGGGGGGTTCCGTCTGGGGGAACACGCAGCTCTCAGAGCCAGTTTAGATTAGGGTTAGCTACCATGTTAAGGATTTATTGGTGGGTTTCCCACCCATGGACTTTTGAGAGGGCCCGGCACTGGTGTTCAACGGACAGACGTTTTTTGGGAAAACGGCAGGGAAAAGGGTTCCCCCCCCCGGGTGGGCCCACCATGCACCCCCCAAAACCCTTTTCCGACGAAACCCAGAGAGCCCTGCAATAGAGGCTTTTTCTGTCACGCGGGTATACCGTAACAACCCGCATCCGGGTTTGCTTCCCACGTGGAGAAAATGGACACGAATCGGGGAAAACTCCCCAACAAGCCCGTCGGAAAAAACTCCAGCCCTAGGGGTCAGCAGAAGGACACCTAGGGGGCAGGGATTTTCCAATTTTAACTAATAATTCTGCTACCATTAATTTTATACTTGTCCTGTCCGGTTCTGGGGGTGCGTTTTTTGGATTCGATCAGCCCTTTTAATTTTGTTTTATGCGTCTTTCGCCAGACGTCTGGCCTACCTTGTAGACCCCTATCTGACTCACCCGTAGGGGTATTGACTCCACCCACAGCCCGGCCAAACCCAAAATTTACCCCTGACTGGAGAGGGGTCAAGCCATACATGACCCTGTGCAGCGCCATCCCCCGCCCGGGCCATCTCACCCACCATGTTCCCCAAAAATGACTCTGAGACATAGATTGGGTTATTGGCCCCAGCACCCTTTTTTTAACATAACATTAAAACACCCAAAAATTAGAAAACGAATGAGTATAGCCCCTTAACCCATTCGTCACTCATAACCCCCTTTTTTTAAACAACCTTTCCCAGTTACACTTGGGCTGGGGCCTTGGGGTACCATAACCCCGACCAAGCCTGGTACCATTTTCCAAACATACTTACCCTCAGCCATCACACCAAGCCCAAGACACCAAAAACCACCTCAGGTGGGTACCACTGTTCCCTGTCCTAAGGGCCATGCCCTGCAGAGCCCGAAACCTTCACCGACCGTCAATTTTCCCAAATTTGACCAAGCGAAATCTGACTCCCCACCCAATAATTTTATGACTCCAAGGACCCCCCTTCCCCCATAGCAACGACCATGACCCCTTATACGAGCCCCCCCCACCACCCCAATGCCTCTCTACACCTCCCAAACTTAAACCCCAACAGTGAACCCCCTCGACCCTCCAGAAGTCACCGTCTCCCTCTCCAATTCCCTGTGACGACAACCAACCCCCCCTTTCCCTGTAACAAAACGCCGACAGTCCAATCACCTTTACCCGCGCCCGGTTAAGCCCCCGACCAACCCGCATGGCGCCCCCCCCCCATACCCTGTCGAAAAACCGAAAATAAACCCGGTACTCCTCCATAACCGAAAAAAAACGCACCTAAGTCCCTAACAATTTCCCGACGGCGAGCCCCAATATTCCCCCCAACTGAATACAAACATCCCGGTCGATCCCAGGCATACTCCCGGAATGCCGTAAAAACCGGGCCAACCATTCCACGCCACCGATCCACCAACGTCGCCGACTCCCCGGGGGTGCCCAACTGGAGACCCCTTCTCGCAAAGCACTCGCGCGCCCCCCAATGCACAAACATGCCAAAGATCCAAACCAACCGATTGACCACCCGAAAAACAAACACAAGTAAAAGACACAAAACAAAATCCACAATTGTGACCACCTTAACCCAACTGTAAATGCCTCCAAAATACCCCCTTTAAAAAAGGGGCCTTGAGCTAGGTGCGGCCGATGTAAAGCTGGAAAAGATCCGACTCCCCCCCCTCCTATTCCCTTACAGTTGTAGAATCCAACCCAAACACCGCCTCCGTGCCGTCCCACCCAAAGGAGTGGGGGGCGAATTTTCGACAGGGCCAAACCCAACTGCGACAAACAAACCACGGAAAACCACTGAAAAATTTTTTAAACCAGATAGAAAAAACCCCCCCCATGCACTAATGGGTGGGGCCCGGGGTGCCAACGCACCTGCCCGGTATTGGCCCAAACACCGCACCCGGGGACAAAAAACCGGCCCCCTTTCACACGACCCCTTTTACTCTTTTCCCCCGCCCCTTTTGAAACCTTTTTAGATTTTCTAAACCAATTTTTCCCCCCGTCTTCCCCGAAGCTTCACACCTCGTTGCTAGGGCCCCCCCGGGTACCCCTTTTTCTGGGGGAAAAAAATTCCCCCAATACCCAAAGCACCAAAGAAACCCCAAAGAGAAGGGTAGCTGAAAAACCCTTCTTTTCCCCAAAACCCATGAACACACAAAACCCCCCAAAACCGAGCCCAAACACTCCAACAACGAAACACAACCGGAACCGCTCCCCCCCTCCACTGCCTCCGCTTGCACCTGGCCCCCGCACAAAAAAGGACCGTTGACCCGGGTCCCGTGGGCAACGTAACCCCGATGGTCTCCCCGGCCCTGGATCCAACTAGAACCGCGCATTTCCCCTTTTTGATCCCGGCGCCGGGCCGAAATCCCCGCCGCTAAACCATTCGCCCCCCCCAAACCCCCACCCCTGACCGACCCCCCAACCCTCTGCGATTTTCCCGGAGGGGCGGCCCACCAGAAACCCCCGCCCAAAACCAAATCCCTCACCTGCGTCACCTTTCTCTCCACGTCGACAGGGGCCCCCCCAACTGCCCCCACAGGCCGTGTTGGGCCCCTCCCTTTCTCCACTGGGCCCACCCCCTTCTCTGATTCCTCCCAGACCGAGCGGGGTTTCAAGAGCCACCCCCCGCTCCCCTAAGGGGACTCATAAATTTCCCCCGATTCTTTATATAGTGCGTCCCCTGGAGGAGCATACCGACCAACAGCCTTTTTTACACATACACAGTCAGTGCCCTACAGAAAACTCCTTTTAAATTTTGCACACTTTAGAGGGGAGCAGGCAGCCAAACACAGCACAAAAGGGTGGTCAGGACCCCCCAAAGATTAAGTTTTGGGCCCCGGGAACCTCACGGGTTTTAGTTTTACTATGCTAATACTAAAACTAAATAAATTTGGGGTAATGCAAACCCTTTTCAAAAGGGGCTTATTTTTACTGTCCCTCTTTACAGATATGTTCTTTGTAGCAAAAAAAAACCCCTTTAAACCTGGACTACAGACTGATACATTGACATACTGGGTCCGGGCTCTCATTAAAAAGGGGTTAAAATAAAATTTTGAAATCCACCTAGCCCAATGCTCTTTGGTAAAGCCCTGGACTCCAGACTGATAAATAGTACATAGTTAGACCTGCTCTCAGCTGAAAAGTGGCTATAATTATTTCTAGTCTAAGGAATACTCTATGAGCTAAACCGTATTAAGCCCAGAATCACCCCCCCCCCCAAATTGAACGTAGCTATTCTTGCTGTCAGCTAAGAAGTGGATATAATTTGTTTCACTAATTTTTTAAAAACATTTTTAAAACAATTTTTTTAAACATCCTGGACTCTAAAATGATCCATTGTACATAGCTAGTGCTTCTCTCAGCTGAGAAGTGGATAGAATTGTATCCAGTCTAAACAATACTCTATGAGTTTAACAGCATCAATTTCCAGAAAAATCCTTTAAAAAACAAGTCAAATCAGTGAGAAGTGGGTAAAAATTTTATTCAGCCCTAGAAAAACGCTCTGGGGAAAAAAACGCTCTGTACTCCAGACTGCAACATATTACATATCTAGTCCTGTTTTTCAGCTGGGGAAGGGGGATCCCAATTGTACAAACCTAAAAATTGCCTATTCCCCCAAAGAAAACACCAGCCCCCTTCACAAATCTCTATATTTGTTTGCTACAATTTTAATTTGTGGAGCCCAAATTTTTAGATCCAGGCATTCCTGGGCTGAATAAAAATTATTTCAATTCCATTGACAGCAATAGATGTGTTTCCAGTACGGGATGCAAATCATAAAAAATTTTTGAAATTTAAAACAAAAGCGGGTTATGGGAAGGAAAAACCTTTTTTGGGCAAATGAGCATAAATTTTCTAAAAAAAATCGTAAGTCCATCAAAATTTAAATTGCCCCAAATAAATGCCGGGTACTTTAGATTTTTCAAAACTTTCCCCAAACATTTTTAAGCTGTTACTGACAACTTCTACAGTGTTTGTGACCTAATAGGAACCATTAAAATTTAAAAAACCCATAAAAAATAAAAAAAGAAAATTGGGGGTTTTGGGTTACACCCAATAGGGGCTTTTTAGCTTTCCCCTCCTTTTTTCATAATGCCTTTTTATAGCAATTTCTTAGTAAGGGGAAAAAGGCAAACCCAAAACTCTACACACCAGGGTTTGGGGCTCTCAAAAAAGGAGGGGAATTTCCCCCTTCCCAAAAAAAAAAAATTTTTTGGCCCACACCCCTTTTCCTCCATCCCTACGTTCCCCACACCACTTCCCGAGACGTGTTTTTTGCCGGGGAAAATGCAGTGATGGTATGGCACATAGGCTACACATGCGCAACATTCAAGTAAGTAAAGCTTTGGAGAGATGTAGAGTTACACTTTAGTTTGAGGGCAAAAAAGTGGGCAGAACATATCCTACACAATATAGAAAGGAAACCAGATAACACTCCAGCTTAGGGTCCTACCACAAAGTCTTAAAAAGGGGAAAAAAAACCCCGGGAAATTCTGTCTGTAGTTTTAACTTTTTGGTTTGGCTCAAATTCCTTTTTTTAAATGCAAAACTTGTGAGCTACATGTAAAATGAGGAGACTACTCCAAAGAGGGGGGCTGTGGAGCCCTCAGCTCTTTTCCCCTAAGCCTTTTCTTTTTTGCAAAACGTCTTTAGGTGGGAAAGGCAATAAAACCTCACACCGACCCAAATTTTTTTTGGCTTCCTCTCCTCAAGGAGAGATTTTTTCCCTTCTGAAACCCCTCCAGATTTGGGAAATTTGCAATCAGCACTGACCAAAATGACTGTTACCCCATTCCCTCCTATTTGAAGCATTTTTCTATACAATTTACACCAAAGATTCCCCCTACTGGGGGAAAATTTTAATGGGAACTTCTTGGGCTTATATAATTTTGGATCAGGGGTGGGATCTGTTTAAAAATTGGGGGGGAAAGTTGTTTTTATTTGGGTGAAAAGGGGTGACAGGGGGGCCACAAAGGAAATTGCAAATTTTCTAAGGGAAAGAAAAACCAATTTACCTTTCGTATAAAGATGAATGAGGAGATAATTCCCGGGGGGGCACGGGTTGTTGTGCAAGCCCTTTATTATCGGGATAAAAACGTTTGTATTGCTTTTTCTTCCTTATTTACTCTACAATAAATTGTGTGACACCACCTGCTGCCACAGGGGACCTTGTCTAATGAGTCCCGATATTAACATTATACTTAAAGGGGTTTTGCCATGAAGTAAAATTGACGTGGGAAGTTTTTAAAATTTTTTTTAAAAAACCCTTTTCACCATTAAACAATAAATTAAAAAATTCGGGCCCTTTTTTTTTCTTACTGCCCTTTAGTGTTTCCCTTGTTTAAAAGCTCTCTCCCCGGGGTACCCACCAGGGGTGAGAACCCCCTCATCCTTGGGGGGGCGGGACTTTCTCAGGGCCCTCACCTTCCCCCTCAGGGAGGCCCCTTAATGATTGGGTTTAAACCCCAGGGGCTGTCACAAAATCCTGTCCTTTGGACTAGTTAGTAATAAGTCAAACAGTGCAAATAAAAGAAAAATAAACCTCAATAAGGTATGTGCATTGATAAAGAGGAAAACAAATCCACAGGTTTGGTTCCTGCAGGGATTTGAACCAAGGACCCTTGTGCTGTAAAGCAAAAATGTTACCTCTGCGCTACATTGTAGCTACTCACAGCTCTATACATAAACAGACCTTTCTTTGACTACAGAGGTGATGTCATCCTGCTGGGTCACATGATGTGCAATACAAACAAATCACACACGGCCCCTTCTGTGCACACAGAGCTGAAGAGCTGGATGCAGGAGGTATGAGATGAGATCGTGGCAAAACCCCTTTAACTGCTATCCTAGATTGGCCAGGAGTCTCCTAAAATACAGATCAGACCAGGCTGAATGTTACTGCACATGACTTTGTATTGATTCCACCTGAATTGTTGGTCTATGCATATTTATCCTCTGTTCAGTGTATAGCAATGTACAAGGCTGAGTGAGGGTGGACGCACATGCTCAGTCACTCTCCCCATAGCCACATCTCTACATAGTGGTCTTCTTTTCATAGTGTATACTGTGTGCACAATTATTAGGCACATTTTTTGGGGAGAATTAGTTTTATAATTGGACAACTCCAGTGCTGACAGTCAATCCAAAATGTTAGTAAACTTTAAACCTGAACATTTGAGAAAGAATAAGGAAGGTTTTGGATTTCTTAGGAGAATATCGATGTGTGCAGAATTATTGGTCAACTGTTAGGCCGTGTTCACACGGCTTATTCCCGACGGATTTGTGCGCCGTATTGCGCTCACAAATCCGCCGTGAATACGGGGCGGGACGGGGGCGGGGCCGGAGCGCGTCTGGGGCGCCGCTCCCCGGCCCATAGACAATGCATTGTTTACGAAGCGTCCGCGCCGTAAATAATGTGCATGTTACTTTCTCTCCCCGCGGCGGATTCGCCGAGCGGGGAGGAGCGACGGAATCCACTGTTCTCTATGAGAGCAGTGGATTACCGTAATTACTCCGACGGATTGGCGCCGTACTGCAGCACAAATCCGGCGCGCAGTACGGCGCCAATCCGCGGCAAAATAAGCCGTGTGAACGGGGCCTTAGTGTGCGCAATTACTATGCTACTGAACGACAACCAACTATTTTTGCATCTCGGATATTTTCATCTGTTGTGGTGAGTTCACAAGGCTTATAGTGGCGCATACCTGTGCATGCTACTATACACCTGTTGTTGATAGTATGTGCTGCCCAGCGCGTACTTTCAACAATGCTCCGGCCCTGGCTCCTATTCATTTTCACATACTGTGCATTGGGGAATACACCGGGAAATCACAGCACTCAATGAGTTCTATAGTTTTACTGTATTCACTGGCCGTACTGCGGGCACATTGCTGCGCAATTACGCCCCAAAGTACACCCCACGAATATACCGTGTGAACATACCCTTAAAGGGAGAACGATAACATTTACAAATATACATTCCATTAAAAAAGTCAACAATTTAGGCCCCCTTCATTTCAATAACAGTCATAAGCCTTCCATCCATGGGGTTTGTTAGTTTCTTAACATGTTGGTGATCAACTTTTTGTGCAGCAGCAGCCACAGCCTCCCAGACACTGTTCAGAAAATGTGCTGTTGTCCTTCACCGTAAATCTCCTGTTTAAGAAAGGCCTAAAAGAGTTTAGGTCAATGAGGGAGGGGTTATGTCATTATTTTGCCAAATTTAACACATCTACTCCTCATTTACACCTGAGACCTTGTAACACTAATGAGTCACAAGACACCAGGGAGGAAAAATGGCAAACTGGGCACAATTTGTCCATTGTCACTTAGGGGTGTACTCACTTTTGTTGCCAGCAGTTTAGACATTGGTGGCTGTGTGTTATTTTGACTGCACCAAATTTACCCTGTTATACAAGCTGTGCACTGACTACTTTACATTGTATCAAAGGGTCATATCTTCACTGTTGTCCCATGAAAAGTTATGATACAATATACTGTACATCGATATCTCCATCTATACCTCTTACTTACTACATGTAATCCACTTTTTCCAGAGTGGTCTTCACAGCATTACGAGCCCCAGGCACAGCATTGCAGTGGGCCCTGCCCAGATACATGACATCACACTAGGCCATGCCTCTTGCCACCTCCAAGCACACCCATATCGTCATGTAACTTATGTCTGGACACTGGCAGACTTCAGCCTACAAGTCCAATTGGCAGGGCAGGAAGCCTTTGGCTCCCTTCTCCACCATGGTTTGCACATCCTAAAAACACACAAACAGTTAAATAAACAAAGCCAACCAAGAGATCCAGGGTATGTTTCTTGCACTCCTGGGACATACATAGACCACTCGGGGCCCCTATACTTGTGGACCCCCCGGGCATCTGCCTACAGTTCCCAATGGAAATGATGGCTCTGGGTTTTTCTACTCTGTCCAATCATGAACACCTTTGTTGGATAGGTTTCATTCAGTGGCAGAGATGGAGTTTACTACTCTTGTCTATTTGTCACACTCTATCTTCACACAAACTCTGCAGAGCTGACTGTCACGCATTACACCAGCTTTCTCCTATGTCAGATATTACCATTTGTTGGGCAGACAAGGGAGGTGCAGTTGTTATTTTGGACATTGAAATTGATAAACAACAAAATACATTAACGTTTTCTGACACCAATACCTATAATAGCTCTATAGTGGTGGAAGCCAAGCATTTAGGTTTTTATTGTTTACAACAAAACAATCTGAGTATTCAATACTGGAATTTCCCTTTGATGCTATTTTCCATTCTTTTCCTAAATTGCATAAGGAGGGATTTCCTCTGGGTTTTCATCCAGTAGTTGCTGGTGTTGGGTCCCTTAATGAAAATGTGTGCCCCTGGCTAAATATTCATTTACAGCCATTAACTCCTCTTACTCCAGGTCACATAAAAGATACAGAAAATGTTCTTTATGATTTACAGAATTTACATTGGGACCCTAACTATATATGTGTCACGATGCGTGCCATGGTTCTCGCTCCGGACCGCAGACGTACTTGTGTTGACGGTACTAGCCGTGACCCCTTTGCTGGTGTCTACTCACCTTTCCACGCTCCTGCTCCACTCTCCTGTCTGTGTCCGGGGTGGATCTCTGAGATTTAAAGGGCCAGTACCTAATTACTCATCCAGTGATCACCACCTGGAATTAAGGAGCTTCCTTTCTGTGTTCTGGGTCAGTTTGTTGATGTGCATTTGTTGATCCTGACCCCTGCATTGCCATTGCTGTACTG
Organism: Phyllomedusa bahiana; assembly: GCA_025379985.1. NCBI lineage: Eukaryota > Metazoa > Chordata > Amphibia > Anura > Hylidae > Phyllomedusa > Phyllomedusa bahiana. The sequence goes on along the minus strand of JAODAL010007847.1, from coordinate 33,723 downwards.
TTACCTTAATTTGCTGCTGTCTGGCTCCTGTGACTTTTGTGCTGCTGAACCCTGTCTGCTACCTGCCTGTTGCTCCACTACTCGTCATCGGTTACACCTGTCTGGACACCACCATCTCTGCCTACTCCCGCAGTTCTATGCCTTGCACTTCCACTGTCACCGCAAGTGGTCACGTCAGGGGTAGCCACCTGTGAGTCTGCTGCAGTCCCGCAGTCATCCTGTGGTGGGCTCTGGTGAATAGCGGGGGGCTCCTTAGACTCTGCTCCCTGGCATGGTTTACACCATCTCTCATGGTGAATACACACCTGCATTATCCACCCTATACTATGACAATGTGGCTGACAGCCGATGTTATTGCTTTATACACTGTAATCCCACATGGCCATGCATTAATAGCTTTACAATATTTTTTGTCCCAATATAGTTCATACGCGGTTTTGCAAGAATAGTTGATAACAGTCCTTTTAAAACAAAATTATTTTATGTTTGGGGATTTGTGCTTGCAGATCACAGGTGCTGCCATGGGTGCTAGAGTCTCACCATCCCTTGCAAATATATGGCATGGTGGGAGTCTGGTTACCTTTTTCAGCCCTTCAATCCATTGCCTGGTTTGGTTGTAATACTGACGACTTGTTTGCTTGGAAATCTGATGCTTCTGATATCCCTGATCTGATTTACTTTTTAAAAAAAAATTTAGGTCTTAATTTTATAGCCAATTTTCTTACTCAACGTATGTGTTTCTTGGATGTACTCCTTGAAGTACAAGACTCTTCTGTTGTTACTTCTACATACTGCTTGTAATACCATTCTTCACGCTCGTTTGTGTCATCTTTCCCATGTTAAAAAAAAAATTCTGATAAGGGAAATTATATCTATGTACAGAAACCGTACTTCTGCCAACAGCTTCTTATTAGAAGCAGAAAAGCGATTTCCAGGCTTAAAGGAGTTTTGCCAAGAAGTGAGTTCTTTACTTCTTATCTGCTCAGGAGAGAAGATTAACTCAGCATGCTGAGTCACGGGCGAGAGGGAGGGGGGCTGAGAGAGAGCCAGGGAGCTTTTGCAGTGTTTACTCAAATAATTACGTTACAAACAGTGGATTCTCTATACAAAAGGCACAGGCTCATTCACTGCTTTTTCTCCCCAGTCCCTTGCAAGCGCCTTCATGTCATCAGATAAAAAGTGCAGACAACGCAAGCGCGGCCAGATTAGCCCTTGTCCGTGTCCTGGTTGTGTCTAATGTAAACTTTCAGGATCCACTTGCCATACGTTGAGCTATTACTTCTCAGCAAAAATATTGACAAAAATGAACACGAGGTTCTTAGTATACTTTTTGATCAAACGGTATAAGCCCATTTGCCACTTCACGGCGCACACTTGCCACTATTACCTTTTTTCAGTCTGCTTGCTGGGAGCCTGTGGAAAGGTGATTGATTGTGATCCTTTCTTTTTTGTTGAAGTGTTGTGTGTTGGCAATTGTTCCTGTATTGCGGTGCTTGTGGGGTGGTGTGACCCAGAGCCGGGGGCTAGGTCTGGCAGCAATGGTGTTGTTGGGCCACTATGTGGCTGGTGCCGCTCTTACTGGGACAGTGGCCGCCATGCGGTGCTGCATCATAGTGTAGGGACCCACTTTATAGAGGTTGCCGTTAAGTGACAAGTGAGCTTATACCGTTTGATCAAAAAGTATACTAACAATCTCATGCTCATTTTTGTAAATCTTTTTGCTGAGAAGCAATAGCCCAACGTATGGCAAGTGGATCTGTGGTCCATGTCTTTTTTCTTCTTAGGATTTAGTAGAGCATATGTTGACTGGTCTTTGAGACTTGCACAAAATATTGCTTTGTCCAAAGATCAGCAATTTTCTCAGAAAAATGGGACATTTTTTACTTAAAACCATAGACCACGACCATACTTACAGCTCAACGGCTGGACACAGAACTATTCCCAGTAGAAGGCAGTATAAGCCCCAGTGCTACCTAGGAGAAATTTAGCAGATGCAGCTCACTAATAAACAGTAGCTCATACACCCATCCAATAGGGTGGTAACTACTTAGTAAAAAACTGCACATTGCATAAGTATCAGTTCACACCAGTATGCAGAAAAGCCACATCACCATTCAGGGGAAATTGCACAAATGCAAAAATACTGATAAACAATCACTCACATGCTTTCTATACATGTGTGTGTGTGTGTGTGTGTGGGGGGGGATTGCTAGTATTACTATTGCATATAGATAAGGCTTATATAGGGGCCAGTTATATGGTTACGTGTGGTGCACCATGCCGGCTTGCAACCAATTAATAATGCCCATGCTATTCAATTGGGCGGGCTGCCTAGCATATTCCAAGTGCCCAACACTAAGGGGGACATGTCTGGTAACTGTCTTGGTCTAAGACTTTTCTTGTTGCCCATAGCAACCAATTAACGTTCCCCTTTAATTTCATATAGAGCTCTGAAGAAATGAAAGGGGAACGCTGATTGGTTGCTATGGGCAACAAGAAAAGTCTTAGACCAAGACAGGTTTCAGACATGTCCCCCTAAATATTGACACTCTTTGCTCCCTTGTATCACAGGGCAAAAATACATACTAGAAAAATACTGGAAAAATTTTAGTCGTAGATGCCAACTCTCCCGCTTTTGGCGGGTGGGGAGTCCCGCTAATTGGGGTCCCCCCCTGCCCTCCTGACAGAGTTGGCATTCCTCCCGCCGCCAGCAGGCAGCGGGGGTTCTTTAACTGACCGCGGCACCAGAGTAGCGCTCTACAGAGTAGCGTCTCACTGTGCAGGGAGGAGGCAGGAGGGATCGTTCCCTCCTCCCTTCTCCCCCTGTATGTACGGTGCCGGTGTGCACTGTACATACAGGTCAGTGTCGCAGGGGGTGTGACGCGCGGCTGCACTCACTCCCCCTGCGACGCTGAGGAGATCGGCCGGGAGATGTCCGGAGCTGCAGGAGCCTGGTGAGGTAAGTGGCTTTTATTATTTTATTTTTATTAGCTATAGGGGGGCTCTACCTGGCTACAAAGGGGGCTCCTACCTGGCTACAAAGGGGGCATCTACCTGACTCATTTAAGAAAAACACCTCAAGGCTTAATACGATTCATAATTATATTCATTTTCTGCAAATACGACATTGTGATACTTCCATGGGAATACAATCAACAACGTAAAATATATAGAGATACGAACTAAGTGGTAACCTGGCGTAGTAACCGAGGAAAGTCCTCTAATTCAGTCCATCCAAATGCAGTATGGCATATTCACGACACCTCAGTGCTGGTGACCGGACCCTCAACAGAGCTGAAGAGAGAGCTCGCGCATCCTGGCGACGTTTCGGGAGAAACACTTCCTTTTTCAAGCATGCCAGGTTACCACTTAGTTCGTATCTCTATATATTTTACGTTGTTGATTGTATTCCTATGGAAGTATCACAATGTCGTATTTGCAGAAAATGAATATAATTATGAATCGTATTAAGCCTTGTAGTGTTTTTCTTAAATGAGTACGTGATTCGTGGGGTTAATGAAGAGGATACCCCTTGCCAAGGCTAATTTCTGGCGTGGTATACAATATTACAGCACTAACATACGTGTATTGCGGCATCTACCTGACTACAAAGGGGGCAACTACCTGGCTTCTAAAGGGGGCATCTACCTGGCTACTAAAGGGGGCAACTACCTGGCTACAAAGGGCCAACTACCTGACTACAAAGGGGGCAACTACCTGGCTACAAAGGGCCAACTACTGACTACAAAGGGGGCAACTACCTGGCTTCTAAAGGGGGCAACTACCTGAATACTAAAGGGGGCAACTACCTGACTACAAAGGGCCAACTACCTGACTACAAAGGGGGCAACTACCTGGCTTCTAAAGGGGGCAACTACCTGGCTTCTAAAGGGGGGCAACTACCTGACTACTAAAGGGAGCAACTACCCTGGCTTCTAAAGGGGGCAACTACCTGACTACTAAAGGGGGCAACTACCTGACTACTACTAAAGGGGGCAACTACCTGACTTACTAAAGGGGGTACTACCTGGCTACTAAAGGGGGAACTACCTGGCTACTAAAGGGGGCAACTACCTGGCTACTAACGGGGGCAACTACCTGGCTACTAAAGGGGGCAACTACCTGGCTACTAAAGGGGCAACTACCTGGCTAACAAATGGGGGCAACTACCTGGCTAACAACTGGGGGCATCTACCTGGCTACAAAGGGGGCAACTACCTGGCTACTAAAGGGGGCAACTACCTGGCTAACAAATGGGGGCATCTACCTGGCTAACAAAGGGGTGCATCTACCTGGCTACAAGGGGGCATCTACCTACCTTTAAGGGGCACTACCTGGTTATGGGGGTTTACTACCTGGCTATAAGGGCATCTACCTGGCTTTCTTCCAAAACCATTATGCAGTTAGGCGGAGTGGGTGTGGTTTTTTGAATGGGCGTGGCACACAAAAAGATGGGTGTGTCCATGCACATTTTTTACCACGGTGCGCTACGCGCGCCGCCCTCTTCAATCTCCTGCTTTTCCACTTTTTCAAAAGTTGGCAAGTATGATATTAGTTGATATTTTGACCACAATACACAAGCTCTCAACCCACATCAAGGGCCCTCATTGTCATTGGCGAGTCCCTACGCTGGTCTGCCTAGAAATTTACAAAACAAATCACAGAAAAATGGGTCCTTATTTACTTAAAACCACAGACATGTGGCCGTACTTACAGCTCAATCACTGGACAATAAACTGTTCTCAGTAGGAGGCAATATAAGCCCCAGTACTACATGGGACAAATGTAACAGGTGCAGCTCACTAAAAAACAATTGCACACACACCGCTCCGTTAGGGGGGCAACTGCCTTGTGGAAAAATGCACATTACCAGTGTGTGTGTAAGTGGTTGTTTATCAGTATTTTTGTATTTGTGTAATCTCCCCTGTGGGCTTTTCTGCATAGTGGTTTGAACTGTTGCTTATCCAATGTGCAGTTTTTTACTAGGCAGTTGCTCCTCTAGTGGATGGGTGTGTTCACTAGTGAGCTGTTCCTGTTTAATTTCTCCCATGTCGCAATGGGGCTTATATTGCCTCCAAATGGAAATAGCCCATTGTCCAGCTATTGAGCTGTAAGTATGTGTGTCTGTGTTTTTACTTCTTGATAGCAACAAACTAATAAGAAAAAAATATAGGGACCAAAAATAACAGCCAAACCCAAATAGTTTTTTTTTCTATCGCATACAGTTTGGAGTGCAAATTAAATATGCAAAATTGTTGGAAAACATCTTTCACTACTCGCCTATGATCGGTTACCTGAAGGTTTCTATAAATCGGGGTATCATTGTATTGCACATAAGGCAGAAACGATTAGACTACAATCATCCCTTTGCTGGCACTGGAATGCAATGGTAAGAAAAAATAAAACGAAACAACAAAAAGTACTTTATTTAAATAAACACTCTCCGACAACATCCCTATACGACCATTTCATTAAAGACATGGATCCAACGCTGGTCTGACATAGTCCAACAAATTCAATGTAGTCCAAAAGGGAAAGCTATAAAAAAAAAACAAAAAAAACCCAGAAACACTACATACATGTATGTAGGTGATAGTTATCCGTGCCCAGAAAAGCCATCTCACAGATATAATTTCGGGTGATAGCAAATCTGGGTGTCTGCTGTAGAGGATAGGACATCATCCAGCTTTTCTATGTCGGTCCCTTATTAGGTATTATGATATACTGATCCCCGAGTAGGTAGGTATATAGATACCCCACTAAGTAGGTATATAGGCCCCTCCATTTAGTAGGTCTATAGGTTCCTCGGTATATAGGTATGTATATAGGTCTCCCCAATTGGTAGGTCTATAGACCCCCTCAGTAGGTAGGTATATAGCACTAAAATACAAATACAAGCAGGAACACCAGCTCACCTTTAGTACAAGATGAATCCTCCAGGTAACTCCTGTGCACAAACCACGCTCCAAGGTGCGCACAATAAGCCAAAGAAGAACAAAGTCCACGGTTGGCACCAGGAGTAAATGCAAATGAGGAAATTTATTGAGAACAGAGTCGTAGAAAAATGAAGCATACAGTGCAATGGCAGGCATGGAATCAGAGAGATGAAGCTTATGGCATATAGCACTCCCAATTCATAGATTCGTATATAGGTGCCCTCAGTAGGTAGGTATATAAATAGTTCCCCTTCAGTAGATAGGTATACAGGACGCCTAAGTAGGTAGGTGTATAGGCCTCCTTAATAGGTAGGTATGTAATTCCCCTCTGTAGTTCGGTAGGTATATAGGTTCCACTAGTAGGTAGATAGGTCTCCTCAGCAGGCATTTACAACCCCAGAAGATCAGCTGCAGCCATATCCTTCATGGGGTGCAGAGGATGCTGTTTAGCACTGTCATGGCTTCTGTATTGTTTCCATTTTTACACAGGTTTCCTCAATAGATTATGATGGAGTCATTGCACTACATCGGACCACTCACTCCTCATACAAATCCTCTCCTCCCTCGGCATCACGGACTTGGCCCTTTCCTGGATCTCCTCGTACCTCACTGATCGGACTTTCAGAGCCTCTCACTCCTGCACCTCCTCCTCTTGCCCGCTCTCTGTTGGTGTCCCCCAGGGGTCTGTCCTGGGCCCACTCCTCTTCTTTATCTACACCCTTGGCCTCGGTCAGCTCATAGCCTCACACGGCTTTCATTACCACCTGTATGCCGGGGACACCAACTCTACATCTCCGGCCCAGATGTCACTTCTCTTCTCTCCCAGATCCCTGACTATCTGTCCTCCATTTCCTCCTTCTTCTCCTCACGTCTCCTGAAGCTAAACGTGGAGAAAACTGAATTCATCATCTTCCCCCCATCCCACTCCATCCCTCCACCTGATCTCTCCATCACAGTCAATGGCTACACTTTCTCACCGGCTCCACAAGCCGCTGCCTTGGGATAACCTTTGACTCCTATCTGTCCTTCAAACCGCACATCGAAACGCTCACCTCTGCCTGCCGCCTCCACCAGAAAAATATCTCCCGTATCCGCTCATTCCTTAACTTCGAAAGCACAAAAATGCTGGTCCACGCCCTCGCCATCTCCCGCCTAGACTACTGCAACATCCTTCTCTGTGGCCTCCCAAACTAGCACCCTCGTCCCCTCCAATCCCTCCTTAACTCTGCTGCCCGTCTGATTCACATCTCTCCCCGATACTCCCCCTACCTCTCCCCCCTGCCAATCCCTTCACTGGCTACCCCTTGCCCAACGAATTCAGTTAAGTTAATAACTTTACTACAAGGCTCTCCATAACCTCTCCCCTCCATTACATCTCTGCTCTAATTCCAGATATCTCCCCTCACGCAATCTCGCTCCTTTACAAGGACCTTCTCCTCTGCTCTCCTCTTATCAGCTGCTCACACAACCGTCTCCAAGACTTCTCCCGTGCTTCCCCATTTCTCTGGAATCACTACCCCAACACCTCAGACTCTCCCCACTCTCACCAGCCTCAAAAGCAACCTGAAAACCAATCTCTTCAGGATTGCCTATACCCAACAATAAACCTGCTGTCACTACACTATCCACAAACATGTATGCCCCTCACATTCTGTCTCTTCCACCTTCCTTGTAGATGTAACCCCTCACGGGGGGGCCTCTCTCCTTTCTGTACCATTGTTAGTTATAATTTGTTTACCTTTGTACTTGTTTGCCCTATGTTAGTAAAACCTAATGTAAGCGCTCTGGAACCAAAGGGCGCTCAAAAATAAAAAAATAATAATAACCTTCTTTAAAAAAAGGTAATGAGGGATATTGTTGGAAATGTTTTTTTAAAAAAATGTTTTTGTGTTTTTTTTCCTTTTAAATTCTGTACTAGTAAGGGAAATGTCTAAAAACCCTCTTCTTTTTAAAGAATGGGACTTGGGTCAGCCGATGTTTCTTTGCACCCTAAGGCTGATCTAAATCCTGTCCCAAAACCCCCATTACCAATCTTCGGGGGGTAGGGAAGAGCCGGGTTTCCCATGTAAGGACCCCTAATGCGTGTCTTATGTAATGGTCTGCTTGAGTAATGGCTGTGGGCTGATTATTTAGGCTGGGAACCAATATCCATGAACCTTCCCATCCTGATAGTATTATCATTCTGCAGCTGCTGATTGTACTTTGGTTGGCAGTCACCCCCACATTAGATTGTCTGCTTCTGACAGTAAAACATAATGAAAACTAAACTATCTAAATTTGGTATTGTTGGAATAACACTGACCCACAGAATATAGATAGCATATCCTGTATGTCCCTTGATGAACTTTGTACAAACAACCTTTCCAGAAAATTGTGCAAATGCATTTCTTTTTGAATTCCATCCCATAATGAATTTTTTTGGCTCCCTAATACATCATTGGGTGCATTAAATAAAACCATTACAAAATACAACTCGACCCACAAAAAAGGGATAGAAAGCATGCGGCGGAAAATAAAAAAATCTGAAGATGAGGATTAAAAGAAGAAAAATCGAAAAAGGTGAAGACCTCAAAGGGTTAAGGTAAAAAAAAATGGCCTGCTTTTCCAGGGATTTTAAAAACCCGTGTTAATTTCCTGGGGCCACCCAAAAGCAAACCAGACATATAGTAAAAAAACGTGAAGGGGTTTTGCCCCCCAAAGAAAATTTAATTTTTCTTCCCCTCCAATAAATTTTCCGAGCCCCCAAAGGGCTGTGAAATCAAAAGCTGTCCCTGGAAAAAAAAGGGGGCCCGGTTGTGATAAATTAAAATTATAATTCTTTAGCTATGCGGATGGTAAAAAACCCGTAAGAAAATGTTTTCCCCCTGGCCGGGGGGATAAAATTAAAAGCAACTATGCTTTTTATTTGGGGAGCGTTACATTGCAATGATCCCTGCTCTGAATATTCCTGAAACGCGGAAGATGCAAAATCTTGTAATTTACAGAAGAGAAGATTCATGGGAAAATGTTACTATTCTTTTATTATGAAACCAAATCCTTTAGGGGAATGCAAAATTTAGAAAGTAACAAAATTCATCATTAAAGGGGATTTATCGTTTCATCATTCGGCTGTTTTCCTTGAAATTCATTTTCTCATTTCCCCTAAAATCCGGGGGCTTTTCTTCCCCTCCCAGCTGGGTGTTTCTTAACTGAAGGGGGATGAATCATCCCCCCTTAAAGGTTTATGCTCGCTCCCGAGTCATGGGGTTTGTTTGAGATCAGGGGGAGGGGATAGTTTCATTCCTGCCCCGGGCCCCCCCTCTCTTTTGGACCCAACAGTCACTGTGTTTTTTCCCTTTCTCCCCATGCAGTTTATTTTGGTAAGAGCTATTTGTTTAATACCCAAGCCTGAATTCAGTCAAAACCCTCTTCTATGAACTCAGAGAAATGTTCTTTTCCTCTCACGGGCTGGAGGTTTTTTTCATTTGTACCCCAGTTTTTCTATGAACTTTCCAGAGCGGGACAGATCTTCCCCCTTCCCTATGTTTAACGCAGCATATTAAGGAAACCGGGCAAAAATTCTGCTTTTTTCTGTTTTGTAGAAGCGCTGCAGTGTTATTGTGCAGCTCCGGCTGGTTGATGAAATGTTGCCCCCCTTATTCGAGTGAGAGAGGCAGGAATGCCACTCCCAAAGAATACGCCCGGGGGGGCCCCCATACAAAATTTAAAAGGTGAGCCGGCAGCCAATGAAATAAAAGGAGGTAAAGGGTTTCTGTGCGGGACTTTAACCTCTCCTCAACCCCCTGTTAGTACCCCCACGGGCGCTCCCCCCTTTCCCCTGCGCATAACAATGATTTAAAAAATGCTTCATGATTGAAAAGTTGTGGAGCATGGAGATTGCTTCATCCTGGGGAGAAGGATTCACCTTCTTCTCATTCCCACAGGTTTAAGTCGTTTGTTATGTCCTCCCACACCACTCTCTGCTCCCCTGGTTTGCCGTCCTCAATCGGGAATTATTGACCCGCCCTTGCCCCGGTATTTTGCGATCTCGCCTCCCTATTTTCCAACCCGATTTCTCTTGGAAACGAAGGGTCCCTCCTTTCGGGCTCCCTTTTCTTGCGGGCCCCTGTACGGCAAAAAGATTTTCCCGGGAAAAATGCAAACGATCTCTCTCCCGCAGACTCAGGGGGAACCCCTAGGGGGTCTTGCGGGGGGTTCTTAAAAACCCGGGCCCGGTTGAAGCGGGGAAATTCATAGGTACGGGCCCCTTCTCCGGTTTCACTCTCTAGAGCCCATCCCAAAGCTCTGGCTGGGGAAACAAACTGGGGGGACCTAATAGGTTGTCACAAAATACGGGTTGCTAAAAAACATAAAGGATCCCGTCAAATCTGGCGGGCTTCCCCTATTTTTTGGGAAATAAACCGGGACATTTCCTTGCCGGGCGCTACGGGGAAAGAAGGGCCTCCCGTTTTCCCGCTATTGGACTCGAGAGGCCCCTTTTATTACTTTAACAGATGAATCCTGAATGTTTTTAATCTATTCACCAAATGTACAACCGCCCCCTCGGGGGACCCCTTGGGGACCTGAGGGTCGGCAGGCTCCCAGAAAATCTTCACGAAACCCCCCTCCCTAAGCTTGACCCAACCCTTTACCCTCTGAGGTCCTTTTTTTCTGTGAGCGGGAAAAGGTATCTTCCCTCTCCCGGCGGGGAAAGGGCCCGGGGTCCCGATGGGTATACGGACATTTCTTAAAACTTTAAAAAATCCTCTCGCCCCCCTCCTTCGGCATTTAATAGAGTGTCCTCGGCTCCCCTTTTGCCCCAGTTTTTCTGAAAGTTCTTTACCGTGATCCCAAAGGACGGAAAAAGACCCACGCTCTGCCAAAGTTCAGACCCATCCCCCTTATTAACAGAGCAAGTTTTTTTAAAAATTGACGCAAGGGGCCCTCAACCCCCTGCTCGAGCCTCCCCACCGATCAAAGTTGGGTTTGTTCTCATAAAGGCGAGAGACAAAACTTTAAAAGACTTTTTCCCTCTTGCATCAGGGGCAGGGCCTAAAGACCCCTTGGTCTTTTATCTCAGATCCCGAAAAGGGTTTGAGGGGGTTAAACTGGCCTTTAGCGGGGGTGTTGGGAAAACAGATGGAGGGTCTGGAATGATGAAAGATACTTGCGCTCTACAATCCCACATGCACAAATCCGCAAAAGGTCTTATCCCCCCCTTTCCCCAGTAAGCAATGGTACCAGCAGGGACCCCTTTTCCCCCTTTTGCTCTCTTTTTATTTTGGGAACTCTTATGCAAGCCATAGCTCCGAGACTCTATCCAGGGTTTTAGTTGCCAATAAAAACTAAAAAGCTCGGCATTTGCGGACATTGCTTTATACCTTTCAACCCTAAGACTCTATCTCAGCCGTGCTCCGGTGCTAAAAGACTTTGGGATTCAAGCAATAAAGGAACATGTCCAAAAGGTGGCACTAAGCTCAATCTTCAGACCCACCCCCAACCTTGAAGTTGACCCTTCCCCCTTTTTGGGGAATCTTTCACCTTTTTTGGGGGTAGAATTCCTGCAATCCGAAAAAAGGGCCCTTTATTTAAATTTGCACCGTTGTCTCCCCGATTAGACGGGCTTTTGAATGGGATAAAGAGACTTTTTTTGGTAGGGGGAATTAAAAAATTTTGTACAAAATTAATATTCTCCCCCGCTCTTAACCGTTTCAGACCATTCCCCTTCTTCTCCCCAAGGCTTTTTTTTGGCCTGCGTAAGTCAACCCCCGAATTTTTTGGGCAATAAACACCAAAGGGTAGCCCTTCATGCCCCTAAACCCCAAAAAAGAGGGAGGGGCTGGGTTTTGATTTCCCCCTGTGCTCCTGGCCTCATCATGGTGCGCACCTGGATTATTTCACAATTTCCATTTGAAATTTTTGGGTACGCTTTAGACGCTCTTTTTGGGGGCTCCCCCAGCGGGCCCCCATGGCTGACGCCCGGTTCCTACAAAACGCCCCATGGGTATTTCCATTGATAGGCGACCTCAATTTTTAAAATGTAGGACGTTCCCCTAAGATTCCTATTTAAACCCGGGGGGCAACTGAACCCATAAGGGTATCCGGGGATACCAGAGTCTTAGCATTAGTATATCCCCTGGCGGGGAAGGGCCTTCGTATGTTTCGCAATTACTATCTTCAGACTCGCTAAACCCTATTCCCCAAATTTGGGGGGGGAGACATGGAAACGACTAAATTATCAAAATTTAATTAAATCAGTACAAAGTTTCTACTCCATAACAGGGTATTGGACCCCCCACAGGCCTCACTCGACCTTCCATCTGGTGCTTGTGGATCCCCGGGAAAACAACGCTTTCAAAAAAATTTTGGGGGTTTTGATTTCATTGGTGACGAAAAAATTTCCCCTTCCCAAAAAAACCCGGGGGAAGGAGTTAGGTAGGAGTTCTCGGGGGAGGAATGGGGAAAAGACCCTTTACCCGGCCCCCAAATTTTATCTCCACAAGGGCGGAATTGAACTTAAATTAAATTACACGCTGGTACAGAGCCAGCCCTACTAAATCCCCTATACCGAAACACCAAAATTTTGTTGGCCTGAAGAAGGGTAGGGCCCTATTCACATTTGGTGGAACTGCTCCTATTACAAATTTCTGGGAAGGCCTTGACCTCTTATGTGATTCGGGTTAGAATACAGGTGGCCCTGCCTCCCTTTTTTCTTTTTGATATCCCCCCGCCAAATCCCGCCTCAGAAATCAGTTTTTTGGGGGTTCTGGGCCCGGTGGCAAAATTGGTGATACCCCTTGGGTTATCTATGCTTGCCGTCTTTTTCTCCCGGCTCCAGGAGATCCACAATCTTCAAAGTTTGGGGAATTCGTGCGACTCCTCGCCCCAAAACCCGGAAGCCTTGCAGACTTGGGGCGAATGGGTTTTCCTTTTGCCTACGGGGCCTTACCCCAAATTTTAGTTAAGTATCTTTCCCGACCCCCCACACTTGGGGAAAACGACTGGGAGTGGCGGGGGGTGGGCGGGGGTTGACCCAAAACCCTTTTTTTTTCGTTTCTTGTTTTTTACTTTTTTTTTATACTATGTTTTTGATTGGATTTTTTATGTGAACATTATTCAGCTCCCAGTTGGGCTGTATCGGGGTTAGGTGCTGCCACTCTAAAAGTCAGTAGTGGCGTTTCCCCGTCCCCCAATTAAACCAAAGGAAAAAGACGCTCTCTTGCCCCTTTGGTCACAAAGGATACATCACTGTTAACTTGGGACATACAGGACACCATTAAAAATATTTTTGTTAACTCAGTTTTTTGGGTACTTGCTAATGGTGTTTTTTGTGATCTTTAAAGATAACAATTGTTTGCAGTTGTCTTTCTTTCAATAAAATCCGCTTTTGAATTTGAAATGAAAGGAGGTGGGATCCGACCGGTACTGGGGAACAGTGTTAACAGAAACAGAAGATAAGGGAGAGAGAGAAAACAAGACAGCTTTGCTAATGACTCCAATTGCAAAGTTGCTTGTTTTTATGTCCCCTTATCCTAAAGACCATTTAATGTAATGATACAACCCCTTTAATGTGGAGACAACAGGAAAGGGAGTAATTTAAAAGCAGCTAAGAATAAATGTAGGGGGCCCCGCGGGGCATGACAAGGACCTTGTACTGGAAATTGGTTGGCCCCCTTTAGCAATTATACCCGTGCTGGATTTATTAAAGACCCAAAATTTGAAGTGAAAGGTTTTTAAATGTTTTACCGGTCCCCCCGGATTTGGTTGAATCATAGTGAAAGTTTAAACGGGGGCTGGATACCCCCACCCATTTCTTGGCGTAAACAAATCTCCCAAAAAGAAAAAACATTGATCCAGCACCTCAAATAAAAATCCTTATTTCTTTCTTTTTTTTTTTTATAACAATGTTTTATTTGGAGAAACACAGAAATCACACATCTTATATTACAACAATTGAGATGCAACTTTGTTTTTTACAAAAGAATATCGTAATTATTATTTAAAAAATTTGTTTTTAAAAGATTAATATCTGCCAAAAAATGTGTTGCTTGGTCCTCCACACATTTTTACTTTTTTTTCTTTTACCTTAAACTAAACCCGACTAAAATTTTTGAACCTTTTATATATAAAAATTAACCTCCGTCAACCCTTCCAAACCCCCATCTAAACGTAAGATCTAATTTTCCCCAAAATTCCCACTCATTTTTTCTGAAAAATAGTAAGGGGGAAATATTTAAAGGGGGTGACTATTTCATTCTTCTTTCGTTACATGTTTCGCAATAAAAAATTTTCCCTTTTCTGGGGAAGCCCCGTTATCGTTCCTTATTTTTTCGGTGTCAAGTTTTTCAAAAAAAAACAACTCCCAGGCAGCTTAACTTCTTTTAAGTCCGGGGGCTTTTCCCCCCACCAGTGTCTAGAATTACCTTTTTGGGGGGCTAAAAAAATAAAGTGAATCCCTTTTCCCTATCGGGCTCTCGCACCCCTTTCTCTCGCTATAGGTTTCACTAAATTTTGAAATAGCACTTTGGGGTCAAAGGCACCCTAAAATCCCATACTTCTCAGTGAATCCCACCACCTTCCCCATAGTTTTGTATAGCTAAAACAATCCCACAAGCTTTAAGTAGCCCTGTTTCTGCGACGCATTTCGGGCACATTTGAAAATTTCCCCCCTTGGCTGTTTTTTGAAAACGGATTTTAAAGCATAAAATTGCTCATGAGCTTTTTTGAACTGCTTTCTCTACCCCGCTAACTGTTGCCCCCCTTCCCTTTTTTCAATACCCTTAAGAACGTTCCCAATTTCCTATCGTTTAGCTCTTCTTCCCATTTGAAAAACACCGCCATTCCCCCCCCCTCGTGTCCAGAAAAAAAGGAATTAAAAACCTGACATGTTGCGCTCCACACTCTCTTAATCAAAAAACCTTCCGGTCCTCCATCCCTCCAGATTAGCTAATTTTTCCTTATAACATTTTTTGTTTGAAATACTAAAACACCTAACCTCCCGTAACCCAAATTTTTGTCGTATCAATCCCAATCTAAAGTTTTTTTCCCCCGCCCCTCCAGAGGTGTTCCAAAACCGAATCCCGCTGTCTCCATGCCCCAAATTTTTGTTTTCCCCCCCTGAGTAAACTCTGGAAGAGACCATAGCGGGGATTCATTTGGCCACGTACTGGGCCTCCCTTTCATTTACGTACTAACGCCAAGTGGCCAAAGGGGTCTCTAAAAATTACGTTTTCCCTTTTTAATCTTGGGGGGAAATTTTAAAATGGATCAGCAAAAGGGCCTCAGTTCCCATTTTAGCTCTGACCTCCGCCCGGTTTTGAAAAAAATTTTTTTGTCCCTAAACCAAACCAAACAGCGCCCCTCGCTGCCCATTGTACAATCGGGTATTGGGTAATTAGGCCCCCCCTTGGGTCTTCCGAGCATCATTTATCCCAAAGCAATTCTCGCTTTCCTCTTTTTCCAAATAAAATTCAAAAAAGCCCCTCTCAAATCATGAGTCCTGTGTTTCAATAAAACGGGCACCTTCTGGGTTACAGAAGTCGGGAAAACTAACCATTTTTATCAATTAATTCTTCCCCAGCAGGGAAATGGGAATTTAAAATTCCCCTAATTATTTTTCCCCCTTTATTTTGTTTATGACCGGTGTAAAATTTTTTTGATAAAGTGTTTATGAAAATAGTTCCAATTTTAAAACCAAGATAGTAAATGGGGCTTTGCACGTCAACCTAAATTTCTACTATTTTTCCCCACCCCCTCCTATCCCCAAATTGACACTTTTTTTTTTTACTTTTTAGCCTAAAATATCCAAAGGATTCAAAAATTCCTCCATTACCTTTCTTTTGCCCCAAAGGATCTTCCTTTTAAAAACAAAATATCATCTTTCAAAGCAAAAAAAATTGTTCTACCTTTCCCCAAAAGTTATCCCTTTGAAAATATTTCTTTTCCCTGAGATGAGCCTAGGGTTCAGTGTAAATTTTTAAAAAAGCAGGGAAAAGGGGCACCCTTTCCTTTCCCTTCTGTGTTTATGGGCCCCGAAATAAATCCTGGCGATGTTTTTTGCTTTGGTTTTCGGCATATACCCTAAAAAGACCAAACACCCTACTATTCCCCATTTTGTCTAAGACTAAACCCGGCCCTCCCAAAGTACATTACAAACGCCTTTTTTGGATCTAAGGGTAAAAATTCTGTTTTTTTCGCTTGTCACCCAATTTTCCTGAGCATCTGTGCATCAGCCCATTCAAAAAAAAAATTTTAATTCCCGATCTCCCCTTAACAAGCCCATTTGGTGATCCAATAATCTTGGGTAAAATAAGGGCTAATCTATTTTTCCATAAATTTTGATAATATTTTAACTCCGATTTTTTCGGGGGATTGGCGTCACTCCCTTAAACATGGGCCTTCCCTACTTGTGAAGTTTCTTTCACTAGGGTACATCTCCCTGGGGGTCATTTTTTGCTGGGAGACATTTCGTAAATACCTCTTTTTTTTGGCTGTTTTTTCTTCCTTAGAATTTTTAAAAAAATCATTTTTTAAACCCCTCAAAGGCCGGCGTTTCCCTAATGGAATTTTTGTTACCTACCGATTTCTTCATTTGAAAATTTTCCCTTTTTTAAAATTTTCCGGGCCCCCGGGGATATATTCGGTAAACTAATTCCCCCTAGAAAACCTTTCCCTTTTAAAATCATAGGGATTTGGGAAAGAGTTTTTTCGATTTCTTTTTTGAATCAAATTAAAATTCCCCTTGGGATCCCCGGTCAATTCCCCTACCTTTTTTTTCTTTTAATTTTGGGGGTGTGCGCTCTCCTTCCCCCTCGCAAAGGGTTTGGGCCCCAGTTTCCCCGTTTATTTCCATGCTTGTTTGGGGGTAATTTAGATGGTCGCTTATTTGTCCCCCTTTAAAACCCGCCTTTTTGCAGCTAAAATGCTGCTTTTGTTGAATCCCCTTTTCTTTTGCCTAGGGGGTTTTGCAAGAATGGTATAAACGACCTAGAGGGAGGGTTTACTCGTACCCCCTTTTATTATCCTTTTTTTCTTTTAGGGCATATAGGCCTAATGCGGCCTTCAATACGGCCTTACCCCCCGCCAGAACAAGAACGGGTTTCCCCCCCTGGTCTAATTTTCCCCCCTTTCCCCCCAAAAAACCCCCTTTGGAGATATCTGAAATTTTTTCATCCCCTGTAAGGAAGGGGGAAACCTCCACAATATATTGACCATTTCCTTCTTCATCATGGGGCTGGCTATAATTTTAAATCCTAGGGTCTGGTAACAAAATCGTACTCCCGCCTTTTTTTTATTCACCCCTGGCGAGACCCCTCCTCCCTACCCAAAACTTTAGCATCCTCTTAAATCTCCCTCTTCTAAATGCTTTCCTTAATAGGGCAGTTTCATCTTAGTTTCTTTAGGTGTCTCAGCACCATATTCCCTTTAGGGGACGAACCCCTTTTAAAATTTCCCCGCCGTTTTTTAAAATCGTGTTGTCTCAACAAGTTTCTATGGACGAAGTGGTACATGGGTGTGCACAGCAATACAAACATAACAACCCTGAAAAATACACAACTGACAAAACCATTTCTCTCCTCCATCTCCTCTCTACCTCTCCTGGCGTTGACTTTTCTTTTTTCGCTTGTGAGGAACTACTCCTCTTTCTCCCCTCTCCTACACTCCTTATCTCGGACTACTGTGTCCGTATACTCCCATCTCCCTCCCTAGCTCTCCCAACTTACAACTAATACTTTTGATCCCTTCCCTGAAAATTATTGACCTACTTAACATTTTCATAACATCACGTAACTATTACATTACACAGGCCCCGATGGGATAAATCAGAAAATATTTTGGTAACCTATCCCAAGTTCTCTTGGTGATCCTGACTCTCCCGAGATGTAAATAAAAGTTCGTCTCCCCCTTTGTTCCTTGACTGTGCAGGTGTTCCAGCCCTATAGGAAGACTGGCTCTGCGACGTATCTCCCCTGCATTGAACCGGGTCCAAGTCCTCTTCTGACTCGCTAGCAGCTCTGACTTCTCCTTTCAGAGTACCTGTAGGACTAAACATGGTGGTCAATGCTCTTTCTGCTTCTTCCGGGGTGTTACATGTGATGGGCTTGGCATGTTCCGGGAAAATTTTCAAACTGCCGGATACTGAAGCACAAATTTTACTCTCTGTCTTGCTAGTGCTGAACAAATTTCTGTATAAGGCGCCCTTTTTTATGATACTTCACAGAGTAGTCAGGGGACATCAGCAGTTTCCGTCCTCTGGGTTGGGACCTGACTGCCATTTCTTCTAATGCCTGCATCAGTCGAGCTTTTTCTGAAAAGTCCAGTACTTCACTATGGACCAGTCCCTTTGGGCCCGGCCCGATTAGGGATCTTTGTTCTAATTTCTTTGGGGGGGTCGATTCTGTGCGCCCTTTCTACTTTTAGCTGGCTGCCCACGCCCCAACACTTAGGTATAGTCTCTGCACAAAGTTTTATGCAATGCTGACGCTTTTATGCTTTCTGGAACTCCTATTATCCTTAAGTTGTTCCGACTTGAGCGGTTTTCTAAGTCCTCCATTTTGGATTCCAACAAGGACGTTTTTTTTTAACAGCTTATGCATTGTGTTCCGTGAGTTTAGGATGTCATCTTCCACACAACTCAGTCTCTGCTCATATTCAGTGAGCTGTGCAGCCTGTGAGGACACTTCTACTTGTAAAGCCAATAATGTTGTAGATACTGAAGCTGTTACTGATATGGTAACTGTGGCCTCTAATGCTGCTGTAATTGCAGGATCTATCAGTGTAGCGACCTTGGCCGCAAGCTCATCGCAGTTTAGGGTCATCCCTGTTGTTACCTCCTCCACAGACGCTTCCTCATACTCCTCCTGCGTCCCCTGGGATGTCTGCTGTAAAATTCTGCCACTCCTCGTTGCGCGCAGGGACTCGGGTGCCATCTTGGTCGCCATGCTGCCGGTAGATGTGCGGGCAGCGATCGCTCCTGAGTCTCCCCGCAGCGATATTTGTCACCGCTCTGGAGTACAGAGCGGGGAGCACGTTTGCTGGGAGCTAGGTCCGGAGCCTCACTCACTACCGCCTCCTCATAAGCGCGCCGGAACCGGAAGTCATCCTTATTTCTTTATTGTCTTCATTTTAACATTTTGTACCATGAGCAACAAATTGTATCGCTCTGATGTGTTTCATGCACAAACGGGCCTTAGTCATAGCATACCAAGATACAAACTAAAATTGATTAAACAGTAAATACATAGCCAATCACATTACGTTTCTATTTAACATGTTACACAGAAGAAGTGAATGAAAATGAATATAAAGCCAACACCAAGTGGTCACATGAAAACCATAATAAATACATGTTGATAACATTAATAATAGTACAACAAATCATTCTTAGAATTTAAGCCAAAAGGTGTACGGGTAGTGAGCTTAGAAATTGAATAAGTCTCGCAATGTAATCATTTTTGATGCCATCCCCCCCCTTTTTTTGGCCAGTCTTACCGTTCTCTATACCAAAAAGTATAAAAGAAGAAACATCTCCATGATGTATTACTGAAAAATGTTTCAATGCCCCTGAAGAACTAGAATAAGCCATTGTTTTCAGTCCTCACAGAACATGTATCTTGTGTTTACGAAAAGAGAACAACTGCGTCCAAAGCAAACCCTCTCAAACAAAATTACAGCCAAGCCACTTCTTGCAGGTATGGATTTTCCTAAAAAATGTCCCCTTTAAACTGTGAGTAGTGCATCCCACATACGACAAATTGCATGTTCTACACTGTATAATATATATCACAAACTCTTTTGCCCAACAATTGGTAAAATCCCTAGTTTTAAAAATTTTAACTTTATAAAGTTTAAGGAGAATAATATTTAACCCTTTTTCCCAAAAACTTAAAAACTTTACAACGACCCCCCCCACAAATAACTTGTTTTTATGGATACCCATAAATTTAGGTTTTGTCCCGGGTTACGTCCTCGACCTCACACCGGGTGGGCAGACGCATCCTTGTTCTGCTTTTTAAACCTTTAAGCGATACATTTTTGAAGAAAAAATTCCCCAAAAAAAATTTTTTTTTCCCCTTTTCCATTATTTTTTTTTTTTTTTTTTTTTATTATTTTTTATTTTTAAATTTTTTTTTCAGTTGTTTATGCAACTTTTTTGAGGTCTACTTTGCAAAGAAAAAATTTAAAATTTTTTTTAAAAAAACCTTGGTAACCCTTTAAACCTAAAAAAAAAAATTATGAAAACTTTTAAAAAAAATGAAAAAAGGGCCCCAATATTTTCCCCCATTTTAAATAAATCCCCAAAAAAAATTTGGCTGTTACCAATTTAAATTTTCGGGTTTCACTCCTAAAAATTCCATGGGGATTTTTTTTCCCCTCCCCACGGGGTGTTTCTTAACTAAAGGGGGTTTTGAAAAATAATCCCCCCTTTCCCAACTGTTCATGGCCTCGCTACCAAGTCTGTGTGCTCCCCCCATCTCTGATTGAGTCCACAAGTCACTGTGTCTTTCCTCTCCCTATGCAGTCTTATTTTGTTAGAGCTGTTTTGTTTATATAGAAACCCTGAATTCAGTCTAGACGTTCTTCTATGAACTTAGAGCACTGATATCTTATCCTCTTAATGTGGAGGTTTCAGTTGATTCCTGTCTGCTATTAACTATCCGAGCAGCAAAGACCTGTTTCTTTACTATGTTTACACTCAGACAATCTTTAAGGCTCCAAGCACATTTCTGTGTTTCTGATTGTAGAAACACTGGGGTGCTGGTAGATGTTACAGTGTGAAATGTTGCCATGGTCAGCCACTTATTCTGTGTAAGAGAGGCAGGAATGCGCGCTACCGTGATTTAGATTTGGGGGCAAAAAACAGAATGTATATTAGTTAGAGCCGGCAGCAATGAAATGAAAGGAGGTGGAATCGACGGCACTGGGCAACAGTGTTTACGAAACAGAAGATAAGGGAAACAGTGAAAACAAGGACAGCTGTTGCTAATGGAATCACCAATTGCCTAAGTTGCTTGTTGTCACTGTCCCCTTATTCTGAAGTCCATTTAAGGTAATGATACAACCCCTTTAAGGAGAGTATATTTCTTTATGTACAGTATGTATACTAGTTTTTATTAATTATGTACACTAATCTGGGAGATCCAGTAAGCATTTTAAACTAGCGATGTTGTTTAATAGTTTTTAATATGTTTTTAATTTGAAATTCTATTGTTTATATATATATTAAGAGCAATACGTCAATGCATAGTATAAGGGCTCAACCCACGGCAATGGACAAATACTGGTCAGTTTTGATGACCTGTATTTTGTCCCTGTTTTTTGTGCCGTCCCACGGGCTGCTGGGGGACGGATTTTCTCGCGCTTGAGCGACTCATGGCTCATAACCATTTCCCTGGTCTGGCTGTTCTTCTGCAGGTCATACATACAGGGCAGTGGTAGAGCCAATACCTCAAGTCTGGCTCAGGCACAACCTTTTCACTGGACTGGCTGTTCTTGTGGCAGGTCTTACATACGGGTGCTGTGTAGTGCCTAATTACCTACAAGGTCTGACTCAGGCACCACCTTTACCATAGTCATAGGAAGTTTTTCTGCAGGTCATACATACAGGGCAGTGGTAGAGCCAATACCACAAGTCTGGCTCTGGCACCACTTTACCATGGTTCGATGTTCTTCTGCAAGGTCATTCATACAGGAACAGATAGAGCCATTACCACTAGTCTAGGCTCAGCACCACCTTTACCATGGTTCTGGCTGTTCTTGTGCAGGTCATTACATTCAGGGCAGTGTAGAGCCAAATTACCACAAGTCTGAATCAGGCACCACCTTTTCCTGGTCTGGCAGTTCTTCTGCAGGTCATAATACAGGGCATTGTTAGAGCAATACCCTCAAGTCTGCTAAGGCACCACCTTTTCCCGACCCCTTGGTCTGGCTGTTCTTCTGCAGGTCATACACTTACTGGCGCAGTGTAGATCCAATACCTCAAAGTCTGGCTTCAGGCACCTCCTTTTCCCTGGTTGTTCTTCTGCAGGTCTTACATACAGGGCAGTGTTGAGCCAAATACACACAAGTTCTGGATCACTGGCACACCTTTAACCTTATCTGGCTGTTCTAATTGTTCTGCATCTAGATTTGGCATTAAAGAATCATAAATGTGTCTACTTCTATGAATGTGGTGCGACGCCCCCAGAACGCCCTTAATCTTTGGTGCATTAAAAAAATGTCTTTGGAGTATTACAAAGGATTATCGGGCCAAATTTGGAGTGCACCTGTTCATACATTCTTTTTGGCTCAAAGTACACCAGAAAAACTGGTGCTGCCCAATTATACATGATCGACCCCTATCATCATTTATCATGTTACAGGTGTGGATATAAAGTGGATGTGTGCAAATTTTTAGCACTCAGTATGTTAACCAAATGAACATAATCTAACATGTGTGCTGCAAGAAAATGGCAGAGACACTATATTCATCTCCAACTGGTGGGCCCAAGAATTCAAACTCCAGTGGTGCGTTCTCCTGAATCACATTCACTGGTGTGGACCCCAAGATCAACTCAATGGGGGCCTCTGAATCAACTACACTGGTGGATCCCAAGAATCACCTCCACTGGGGCCTCAAGAATCAACTTTACTGGTGGACACCAAGAATCATCTCCACTGGTGGACCCCAAAAACCAAATCCAATGTTGGACAATAATAGTTCCCCCTCTGGTGCGGCCCCAAGTCTTCTCACTGTGGAATCCCCAAGACTCAACTTCCACTAATGGGCCCCAAGAATCTACTCCAACTGGTGGGCCCACCAAGGTTAACTCATCTAGATGGTCCCAAGAATCAGCTCCAACTGGGGGCCACTATGAATCAACTCCAATGGTGGGTCCACAGAAATGTACTCACTAGTGTGCCCAAGTAATCAACTCCATTGAGGTCCCAGGAATCTAATCACTGGGCGGCCTTAAAGAAATGAATACACTGGTGAGCTCCAAGAATCAACTCCACTGATGGCCATTAAGTGTAATTACACTGGTAAGCTGGATGTATCTTTCCTGCTTGCAGGGCTTTTTGGTACTCTGTTTCCACCACGCCTCAGGGTCATATTATTTTCTGTATCTGATTCACAATTATTATTTTATTTGCTGTTAAACTTTCAACAATGGTGACTTAAATGCAGTCTTACAATTTGTTTTTTATTATAGCTTGCATAAGTGAAGTACAGGAGCTTTCAATCTAAGGTCACTTGATGAATTGGCACATAAAAATTCACAATCTACTGCTTGAGGCCCAATGCTTCTGACATAACAGAGACACAAGCCAAGCCTTCACTCAGCGCCCTTGGGGACTGACGGCTCCGACACAGGACAATTAGAAACCGGATTCCTTCTGAACAATTGATGAGTTACGCAAGACAGGGTCACAGAGCTATTTTGGAAATCTGACATTTTTATTTATAGGTCACAGCTGCAATTTGTTATTCATTTCTTAAAAAATAGATTGACAAAGTTTTACACCAATTTTGTATTTTTCTAAACCATGGCCACTGTAGCTCATTGCAGCTTTGGTGCTGAAATTGATTAAACAGTAAATACATAGCCAATCACATTACGTTTCTATTTAACATGTTACACAGAAGAAGTGAATGAAAATGAATATAAAGCCAACACTAAGTGGTCACATGAAAACCATAATAAATACATGTTGATAACATTAATAATAGTACAACAAATCATTCTTAGAATTTAAGCCAAAAGGTGTACGGGTAGTGAGCTTAGAAATTGAATAAGTCTCGCAATGTAATCATTTTTGACGCCCTCCCCCCCTTTTTTTGGCCAGTCTTACTGTTCTCTATACCAAAAAGTATAAAAGAAGAAACATCTCCATGATGTATTACTGAAAAATGTTTCAATGCCCCTGAAGAACTAGAATAAGCCATTGTTTTCAGTCCTCACAGAACATGTATCTTGTGTTTACCGAAGAGAGAACAGACTGCGCTCCAAAGCAAACCCTCTCGAACAAAATTACAGCCAAGCCACTCCTGGCATGGTATGGATGTTCCTAAATATGTCTCTTTAAACTGTGAGTAGTGCATCCCACATACGACAAATTGCATGTTCTACACTGTATAATATATATCACAAACTCATTGTCACAATTGGTAAAATCCCTAGTATTATAATTAACATTATCATGATTAGGAGAATAATATGTAACCTTATTCATAAACTTACAAACATTACAACGACTCCCACCACACATATACTTGCCTTTGATGGATAGCCATGATTTAGGTTATGTCACGGGTACTCCTGCGACTCTCACACCGGGTCGCAGACGCATCCGTGTTCTGCTGGTTTACCTGAGCGATACATTATGAAGAACAATCCCCAAAAAAATGTTTTCTCCCTTTCATTATTTTTTTATTATTTTTATTATTTTTTAGTTTTCATTTTTTTCAGTTGTTTATGCAACTGTTGAGGTCTACTTGGCATATATTTATATGTTTCTATTTTTTTTTATTATCGTGTATCGTTGCTATATATTTTTTTTATTATTATGTATTGCTTTTATAGATATTTATATGTATTAATGGCCAGATATTGTGACAGTTAAAGGGGATGTATCACTTCAATATTTCGGCTGTTTCATTGTATTTTCAGTTTCTCAGCTCCTGAAATCCAGGGGCATTTCTTCCCCTCCCAGCTGGGTGTTTCTTAACTGAAGGGGTATGACATAATCCCCCCTTCACTGTTCATGCTCGCTCCCAGTCAGTGTGCTCCCCCCCCTCTCTGTCTGAGTCCACATGTCACTGTGTCGTTCCTCTCCCTATGCAGTCTTATTTTGTTAGAGCTGTTTGTTTACAAAGCAAACCCTGCATTCAGTCTAGACAGTCTTCTATGAACTTAGAGCACTGATCTCTTCTCCTCTTACAGCTGGAGGTTTCAGTTGAATCCAGTCTTCTATTAACTCCTCCAAAGCAGCACAGACCTGTCTTCTTTCTATGTTTACACGCAGCAGCATTAAGGCACCAAGCACAATTCTGCTGTTTTCTGATAGTAGAAACACTGAGGAGCTGGTAGCTGTACAGAGTGAAATGTTGCCAGCCCCTTATTCTGAGTAAGAGAGGCAGGAATGCGCGCTCCCGTGAATACGATTGGGGGCAAAACAGAATGTAAATTAGTAGAGCCGGCAGCCAATGAAATGAAAGGAGGTGGAATCCGACCGGCACTGGGCAACAGTGTTTACAGAAACAGAAGATAAGGGAAACAGTGAAAACAAGACAGCTTTGCTAATGACATCCAATTGCAAAGTTGCTTGTTTTCACGGGTCCCTTTATTCGAGACCATTTAATGTAATGATACAACCCCTTTAAGGAGAGATATTATATGTACATATGTCATACACGTTTTTATTATTATGTACACTATCTGGGAGATCCAGTAAGCATTTTAAACTAGCGATGTTGTTTAATAGTTTTTAATATGTTTTAAATTTGAAATACTAAAGTTTATATATATATTAAGAGCAATACGTCAATGCTAGTATAAGGGCTCATCCCCACGGCAAAGGACAAATACTGGTCAGTTTATCTGACCTGTATTTGTCCTGTTTTAGTGCCGTCCCCACGGCTGCTGGGGGACGGCTTTTCTCCGCGATGAGCGACTCAGGCACCAACTTTACCCTGGTCTAGCTGTTCTTGTGCAGGTCATACATACAGGTGCAGTGTAGAGCCAATACCACAAGTCTGGCTCAGGCACCACCTTTACCCTGGTCTAGCTGTTCTTCTGCAGGTCATACATACAGGCACAGTATAGGGCCAATACCACAAGTCTGGCCAGGTACCACCTTTACCAAGGTCTGGCTGGTCTGGTGCAGGTCATACTACAGGTGAGTGAGAGCCAACACCAAAAGTCTGCTCAGGCAGCACCTTTACCCTGGTCTGGCTGTTCTTTGCAGGTCATACATACAGGTGCAGTTTTAGAGCCAATCCCACAAGTTGGCTCAGGCACCACCTTTCCCTGTTCTGGCTGTTCTTCTGCAGGTCATACATACAGGGCAGTGTAGAGCCAAATACCACAAGTCTGGCTCGGCACCACCTTTCCCCTGGTCTGGCTGTTCTTCTGAGGTCATACATACAGGCGCAGTGTAGAGCCAATACCACAAGTCTGGCTCAGGCACCACCTTTACCCTGGTCTGGTGTTTTTCTGCAGGTCATACATACAGGGCAGTTGTAGAGCCAATTTCCACAAGTCTGGCTCAGGCACCCTTTACCTGGTCTGGCTGTTCTTCTGCAGGTTTATACTACAGGGCAGTGTAGTGCCAATACCCAAGTCTGGCTCAGGACCACCTTTACCCTGGTCTGGCTGTTCTTCTGCAGGTCATACATACAGGGCAGTGTAGAGCCAATTACCAAAGTCTGGTCAGGCACCACCTTTCCCCTGGTCTGGCTGTTCTTCTGAGGTTTTTACATACAGGGCAGTGTAGAGCCAATACCACAAGTCTGGCTCAGGAAACCACCTTTTACCCTGGTCTGGCTGTTCTTCTGCAGGTCATACATACAGGGCAGTGTAGAGCCAATACCACAAGTCTGGCTCAGGCACCACCTTTACCCTGGTCTGGTGTCCTTGCAGCTCATACATACAGGGCAGTTTACAGCCAATACCACAAGTCTGGCTCAGGCACCCCTTTACCTGGTCTGGCTGTTCTTCTGCAGGTCATACATCAGGACAGTGTAGAGCAATCCCAAAAGTCTGGCAAAGGGCACCACCTTTACCTGGTCTGGCTGTTCTTCTGCAGGTCATACATACAGGGCAGTGTAGAGCCAATAAAAAAGTTGGTCGGGCACCACCTTTCCCTGGTCTGGGTGTTCTTCGCAGGTCATACATAAGGCGCAGTGTAGAGCCATACAAAGTCTGGCAGGCACCCCTTTCCCCCTGGTCTGTTCTTCTGCAGGTCATAATACGGGCAGTGTAGACCCCTCCAAAAGTCTGGTCAGGCTCACCTTTACCTGGTCTGTTTTTTGTAGGTATACTTTAGGGCAGTATAGAGCCAATCCCACAAGTCTGGTCAGGACCCCCTTTAACCTTATTGGCTGTTCTAATTGTTCTGCATCTAGATTTGGCATTAAAGAATTAAAGGGGTTATTCTATGTTGGTGCGACGCCCCCAGAACGCCCTTAATCTTTGGTGCATTAAAAAATGTCTTTGGAGTATTACAAAGGATTATCGGGCCAAATTTGGAGTGCACCTGTTCATACATTCTTTTTGGCTCAAAGTACACCAGAAAACTGGTGCAGCCCCATTCATACATGTCGCCCTATCTCATATATCATGATACAGTGTGATATAAAGTGGATGGTGCAAATTTATAGCCTCAGTATGTTAACCAAAATAACATAACACACTGTGAGCTGCAAGAATGGCGGTCCCCAATAATCATCTCCACTGGTGGGCCCCAAGAATCAACTCAACTGGTGGGCCCCAAAAATCACCTTCACCGGTGGGCCCCAAGAATCAACTTCACTGGTGGCCCCAAGAATCAACTCCAGTGGTGGATCCCCGAATAATCCTGGGGACCCCAAGATCAAAATCACTGGTGGCCCCAAGAATCAACTCCACTGGGGGCCTCAGGAATCAACTACACTGGTGGATCCCAAGAATCACCTCCACTGGGGCCTCAAGAATCAACTTTACTGGTGGGCCCCAAGGATCATCTCCACTGGTGGACT
Organism: Phyllomedusa bahiana; assembly: GCA_025379985.1. NCBI lineage: Eukaryota > Metazoa > Chordata > Amphibia > Anura > Hylidae > Phyllomedusa > Phyllomedusa bahiana. Next base: position 6,090 of record JAODAL010007847.1, on the reverse strand, counting down.
CCAAGACTCAACTCCACTAATGGGCCCCAAGAATCAACTCCACTGGTGGGCCCCAAGAATCAACTCCACTAGAGGTCCCAAGAATCAGCTCCACTGGTGGGCACCAAGAATCAACTCCAATGGTGGGCCCCAGAGTCAACTGCACTGGGGGCCACATGAATCAACTCCACTGGTGGGCCCCCAAGAATGAACTCCACTAGTGTGCCCCAAGAATGAACTCCACTGGTGGGCCCCAAGAATCAACTCCACTAGAGGTCCCAGGAATCAACTCCACTGGTGGGCCTCAAGAATGAATACCACTGGTGAGCTCCAAGAATCAACTCCACTGATGGCCCTTAAGAGTAATTCCACTGGTAAGCTGGAAGAATCAGTTCCTGCTTGAGGGCTTTTAGGTACCTCAGTCCACCACTGCCTCAGGTCATATTATTTCTGTATCTGAATCACACTTAATATTTTATTTGCTGTAAACTTCACCAATGACTAAAATGCCGCCTTACAATTGTTTATTATTCTAGCTTGTCATCAGTGAAGTACAGGAGCTTACAATCTAATGAGTCACTTGATGAATTGGCCAAAAATACCAATCTCCTGCTTGAGGCCCAATGCTCTGACACAGGACACAAGCCAAGCCTCACTCAGCGCCCTTGGGGACAGACGGCTCCTGCACAGGACAATTAGAAACCGATTCCTTTGAACAATAGATAGCGTTACGCAGACAGGTCACAGAGCTATTTTGGAAATCTGACATTTTTATTTATAGGTCACAGCTGCAATTTGTTATTCATTTCTTAAAAATAGCTTGACAAAGCTTTACACCAATTTTGTATTTTTCTAAACCATGGCCACTGTAGCTCATTGCAGCTTTGGTGCTGATCAGAGAGGGGCAAAAGTTTCTGATTTTATATCACTGGAAACTTAAGCACCAGAAATGGCTCCTGAAATGAGACTGAGAAAATAAATATTTCTCTCCACTGGTTCCCGTGGTGTGACATGGCGCATAGGTGTATCCTAGTGATCACGGTATGAATGAATATAAAAAAGTTGGGGTCTTGGCGCTCATCTATAATATGCCTCTGTGAGGCAAAGAGATGGTGCTAAATATTTTATTGATATTATTTACATATTTTATAAAAAATTAAAATATTTGATTGAAATAAAAACAAAATCATAAAAGAGCAAAAACCTTTGACACCGTCTCTGGAATAACAATACTTTCTCGCCTGTACCGCCGCTACATCAACCAGTCAGGAAACGAGCTATTCGTTCCATTAACATGTAGTCTTTGTCGCTACATTTGTGATTGGCCGCTACAAATTTGCCTCTTTATATACACCAATAGGGAACTAGTATCTATCACTATAGAACTTAAAGGGGTTTTCTCACTACAAAGATTGCTTTTTATGTTAAAGATCTTGCAAAAAAGTCCTTTTCAAATATGTGTCCATTAAAAATGTCCTACCTTTCTGAGATATCCCCTTTTGTATGGTTTGCATAGTCTAGGTCGCTAAGCTACAGACCTGTTTGTCCCTCATGATAGGCTGCGCATAGTTGTACGACGGGCTTCTACTGCCCCTGGGGAAGCCAAAAAACCCGCCCTGAATTGAAAATGAAAAAAAAAACAGGATGTGGTAAGATGAACCGATGTAGTGAGACAACCCCTTTATAAAACGAATAGTGTTTCCGGGTTTAAAAACTTTCCTAGTACTATGAGTCTCGAATAGCTCGTCTTTTTCTTTGGGCTGAAAAGTCCCTTTTTCCAATCCCCGAACAGTTCCATTTGGTTTGTTTTGTTTTTGGGTGCCTTGTTGCTGATTGACACACAAAACTCCCTAAAAAAAAAAAGGCCTTTTGTCGTGAGTAGGTTGGGGGAAAAAAATTTGCCCAAATGAGGGTTACCCTTTTATTTTAAATGTACTGTTTTTCCGGTTTTTCTTGTATACATTCTTGATGTGCGCGGTTTCAGGCGAGAAAAAGGTTTTAGTTTTGATTCCAAAAGGGTTGGGAAAAAGGTTAGCTTTTTATTATTTTGTTTTTTCTTTAAAAACCCTTTTTTTTGCAAATATATTTCTCGTGAGGTTTTTGCGGCACTGGGGGCCCAAGCTTTTATCTTTTTTTACTGTTTTAAGTGCTGCCTGTTTCCCTTCTTTTGGAGGGAAATCCCGCGGCTCCGTTTGAGCCCGATGGTGTTTTTCTTTTGGACCTTCCTTAACAATTGGAAGGTGATCAGCGTTTTTTGAATAATAAATTTAAAAAATTTTTATAAAATAAATATTTTTATAATATTTTTTGTGAAATTGTTACATGTTAATGATATATGTTTTTAAAGTATTGCATATAAATTTTTTTAAAATTTTAAATGTATATATTTAATTTGTATAATATATTTTATTTTTATATATTTATTTAATATATATATATATGCCCCCTCTATATTTTTTATATTTCTGCTAGTAATCACAATGGCACCTGCAGGATGAAGGGTGTTTTTGACGTTCACAATTCTACAGCCCTAATATTTTTTTAGCACCAACATATTCTGCAGCGCTGTACAGAAATGGTTACAGTAGACCCTGTCCTCAGTGGGGCGCAGAGTTTACTTTTCAAATAACAGACAAAATTCTTAGAAACTAGGGCTGAGTTAATTAACCAGTATGCTTTTGGAATGGAGAGGACATTGCAGAAGCAGAAAAAATTCCATACAAATATTTAGAGAACATACAAACTCCATGCAGATGTCATCCATGGACATATATGAACCCAGGACTCCAGCTCTGCAAGCAGGTACATAGTTGTACGGGTTCAGGGGTAGGTTTGTGCTTGCGGAGTTTGCAGCTCTTTCTAATTTAGAAAAGCCAACTAGTGGCGCAATGACTGGTACTGTATATTCCGTGTTTTGGCCAATTTATACGGGAGTTTATTTAAATGTGAATTGTCAATCCATTATATACGGATAAAAAACAATTTCTGGTTTATTCTTTTTCGGTAAAAAACTGGACTACGCATTTCGTGTGGATCTTTCCATGCTTCCACGCTTTTTTGTATCTTGTAAAAGCTGCAAACTTTGCAAGCAAGAGCCTGGTTCTACCATTTGAATCTGCCCTGGCAAAGTTGGCACTTTGTAATGTGCCTGATTTAAGGGGGCATGCTGAAGGCGTGTCGCACTACAACCGTACGAAGCTGCACATTTGTAGCTTCAGTACGGCAAATACAGGCGCATTACTGCTGGAACAGTTAGAGCACTTTAAAAGGGGTTTACCTGAGCCTGAAGCAGAGGCGTAACTTGAAGCCTTTGGGCCCTAGTGCAAAAAGTGAAATGGGCCCCCAGGCTACCATGTGCCACTTCTGGTGTCTCCATATGTGGCAGAAGGGCTTTTGGGGCCCCCTAAGACTGCAGGGCCCGGTAGCGACTGCTACTTCTGCACCCCCTCTAGCTACGCCCCTGGCCTGAGAAAGTGCTAAATCTATGACCCGCACTAGAACAGTTTAGTAGACTCAGGCGCATTCTACACTACTAATGTGCGCAGAAAAAATGGCACCTGGGCACCAAAAATCATACATGTGGCCCTGATTTTTTCTAAAAAGCGTCGATTTTGAAGTCTGACCTCAAGAAAACCTTAGTTGTGTGGACTACAACTCGGATTTTCATCTGAGGTCTATGGGGATGATATACAGTCGTATTTTTATGGTTTTTAAGACCCCAATCCGTGTGTTAATCCAACGGGAATTGCTTGTCATGTGGACGGACCCTTAGAGTTACACAGTATTGATAAATCTGCCCCAATTTTTTCTTTGACTTTTTTGAGGAACAGCAAGAAGGGTGAGATCTACATTTTCTGGTCCAAAAATGTCTTAACTATAACAAATGGACCCATTTCGAGGAAGTGGAGCTGATCCCTCAAGGGTCAAGGTCATTATTTATTCAATGTTTTTGATTTTTTTAGGTCCTTTAGTTTAAAATGTGAAAGGGTTGAACATGTTTTATGTATTAGAAAGTTTCTTGAGTCGAAAAAAACACAGCGGGGCAAAATTCCATTTTTTGAGTACTGATGAGTTTGTTTCATGATTGCTAAAATGAATGATGGGGCTCAGCTATGTTAATGCTCCTATTGTTTTGTAATGATGAAAATCAGAGTCAACCCGGGCAAAATTTTTTTAAACCCTTTTTTTTTCCACACAAATGACTCAGCCTCGGTGTGTCGACGTTGTTATATTGTCGTTGGGGTACACCTTGATACTCGCCATATATAATCAATTGTAACAACAGAGGGTGGATAAAGAATAGATTAAAAAAAGAGCTTTGTTTTCTCACGATACTGGAATGAATCAGTGAAAACATGGCCTTTCATGCTTGGATAGCATGAAAGGCAAAAAAACTGAGAACTGAGATGTGTTTCTTTTTGAAAAGGCAGAGTATATAATTTGGAGCTCAACACAAAACATGAGAAAAAAGGTACAATCGGTTGGGGACTCCACACTTCTGCTCACATGTCTGTCTATGTGACCGCACGGCTGTAAAAAGGAGAAAAAAGAGGCAAACACTGTGGTGCCTTGGCTTCTTCATATAGTTATAAAGGATGAAAAAAGACATATGTCTATCAAGTTCAACCAAAGATGAGGAAAGATGTGGATGAAGCTAGGGGGATAGTGAGTTTTCTAAACTCATAGTCCCCTACTGATGAAGACTTTGGAAACCAAAAGGCAAAAACCAATCTGCCCTAAAGGAAGATTTCATTCCTGATCCCAAAGTTGCCGTCAGACTAGATCAAGATGTGTTATATATAAGAATATACATATTCTTTAGAAGTAAGTGGTTATCTAAGCCTTCCTCAAAACCCTCAACTGTTCCTGCTGTGACCAGCTCCTCAGGCGGCCAGCCATAGTTTTCCCGTTTTCAAAATGAAGGCGGCTTTTTCCCTTTGGGGGAATTTAAAAACCCTTTTTATCCAGCCAAAGTGCCCCTTATCTGTTTAGGGGGTTTTTTCTGAAAATAGCTTTTCCCATACTTTTTTTAGGGGGATTTTTTATACTTATATAAAACAAACCCCGGGCCCCCGGGCCATCTTTTTTCAAGACTAAAAAGTTTTTTTCTTTAACCCCTCCTCTAAAAGAGCCCATACCCCTTTTAGTTTGGTTTCTCGTTTTTCACGCTTTCACTCCACGCACGTTTTTATAAACTGGGGGCCCAAACATAAAATTTCCCAAAGGAGGCTACAAAAAATGCTTTATAAAGTGACAATATTACATTCCCTTCCCCCGACCCAGGCCCCCTTTTTAATAAAAGCTTTATCCCCTTGGCCTTAGAGGCAGCTGAAGACACCCTTGCTGTTTTGAATTTATATCTACAAAACACCCCGATCCTTCTCAAAAATTATTTGCCCAAAATTTTTAACCCCAAAACTCATCCAACCCAAAATTTAAGACCCCCGGCCCCTAACCCCAACAATTTGCTCTTCTGAAATGTGTGATTAGAGCTTTATGTGGGAAATCTCTTTAAAACCGGGGTATAACCAGAGAGGCAGGTTCTCCAGTTAGTAAAAGCCCAAGAAATTTTTTTTTTCCTCTAATTTAGAACTGGGGGCAAATTTATATGCACTGTGTATTCAAGTTGATATCAATAAGTCTCCTCCATCATCAATGTCCATTAGGGCTGCGGTTTCTCACAGAGCTGCACCGTTTGGGTTGTCCTCCCTGTTTTTGGCGTGGGGTTTACAGCAACAATTGTTGGCATTTTAACTCTGCTATACCTAGCTGAGCCTGTTAGAAGGGCATTGGTGACATAAGGCTTTTAACTGCGGCAGGGAAAGGCACAAGGTCAAAAGGGTTAAAGTTTTCATAACCTATAAACAAGCCCCTTGATCTGCAGCAGGAGTGAGTCCCGGTTTTTAAGTTCTGAAACCAAAAAAAAATTAAAACGCAATTTTTTTTTTAATAGTCTTTTTTTTAAACCCTTTGCTACAATTTAAATCCTTTTAAAACCAATTCCCCCTGTGGGTTCCCGTTGTAGTGAGGCCGCATATAGAAAATTTCTGTAATTTTGAACGCCAGTGAATAAGAAGTACATAGTTGATTGATTTTGTGTCCAGGAAAGCA